>JAIFZK010000019.1:9382500-9400000 GCA_027481765.1 Tenualosa thibaudeaui | reverse complement strand
AAAGCTAATTTACTCGCTAACCATTTATCACAGCAACTAGCTACAACACTGTTGGAAAGCTCAGGTCTTTAAGTTTCATGCAATATGTGTATGCTATCTGAGTGACGAAAACTCGAAAACTCTGCCAGTAATCTAACAGAGAAGAATGGGTGTGAAGCGAGCAGAACTGAGTTTTCATCACACAGGTAACATATACATATCTCATATATGAAAATGCACAACCTCAGCTTTCCAATGGTATGTGTGTGTGTGTGTGTACCTCCAGCTGCAGTGGGTTGAGTGTGTTGTTGGTGTTGCACTGCACGGGTCCCTCAGTGAGAATCTGCAGGGCATAGAGGAGATGCTCGTCACGGTAATGAGCTGGCCAGCCCACCTCCAGCAGGGAACGGCTGAGAGAACTCGGCCCATAGTTATGGATCTGACAGAGAGAGAGAGAGAAAGACAGAGAGAATGAACAGGATAGAGAGTGGAAGAGAGCAACAGACAGAGAGAGTGAGAAATGAAGTAGGTAGAAGAGGAAGGAAAGGCTGAGTTAACACTGATCGTGGCAATAGCAATTAGTTGCCATTTGTGTTTAGGCACAAAGTTCCAATCAATCTGCTACAGTCTCTCTGTGACATGCGAGGGATAACTTTCTAAAATCCCAGCACATCTCACTTATAGCAAAATAGCAGGCAGTCCATGCAAACCATGTTTAAAGATCACCCATCACAGAAGTGATCCACTGAAGTGTTTGATTTGATGTAAAACAGAAGGCCATTTGAGCAGTAGCACCCTACTCAGAGGAAGCCAGTCCTTCATTAGCGTGTGTGTACTGCCTTCATCAAGTTCAGGCTAAATTAAACCAGCTGTCCACTTTCTGTATATCCTAGCCAATTAAAGCAGTTACTGCTTGTTGTGGACGAACACCATTTTGAAAGGAAACCAGGCAAGTCTGGAATGTTTTAACTATGGAGCTCCCCCTACAGTTTGCGATTATTTTTTGTAACTAACACCAATGTCCTAAATACTCCCCTGTATTTGTGTATATGCTTGCAAACCAAAGAACAGGAACTGAAGACTTGCATTGACTGACAAGATAATAAATACGATTTCATAGGGCTGATCAATGAGATACATTTAGTTTTGTCCTGCAGCGGGGAGACGCTGACGTCTTGGAAATTTGTGAATAGCCTGTCGGGGGAGCCGAGAGAGCCTTCATTCACCTCATAATTGACTACTGTGACTACTAAGCTCGTAAAATGAACCTAAAAATAGTATAAAATCTTACCCCTTTAATGTGCTAAAAAATATGTCTGAGAAACTCTGTTGTCAGTATCACAGTAATTGCATCAGTAACTTTGCCAACTTTGTAATCAGTAATTTGACAACATAAAAAAGGTATAGCGTTTTTTCTCTCTCCTCTTCTTCAGTAAATGCCAGCAGGTTCTGATATTCTCATTTCCTGTTTTTTGTCCAGTGTCTGCTGTTTTATTAGCAATGGCATGTGCACAGTGTCTGTGTGTGTGTGTGTGTGTGTGTGTGTGTGTGTGTGTGTGTGTGTGTGTGTGTGTGTGTGTGTATGTGACCACATAAACCCTTAATTACAGAAGGTGTGTTTTGCTTTGATCATGGGAGAGACTGCCTGTTAACTACTGGTCAATAGCATGGTGAGATGTGTAGACACTGAGAGAGAGAGAGAGAGAGAGAGAGAGAGAGAGAGAGAGAGAGAGAGAGAGAGAGAGAATGATCCTTAAAGGCCGGAAAGGGAGAGAAGGAGAGAGAGAGAGAGGAAGAGACAGAGCATGAGAAAGAAAAAGATACAGACGCAGAGAAAGAGAAAGAGAGTAGAAACGAGAGACAGCATGAGACAGACAGACAGAGAAAGAGAGAGAGAAAGAGAAAATAATGTAAAAAGAGAAAATGAGACACAGCAATATAGAAACAGAGGGGAGAGAGAGGAGAGAGAGGAGAGAGGGGAGAGAAAGAGACAGGCAGGACTAATTACTGGATTTCCTGGAATGATTTCTGCTCTGTAAATAGATTTCACCTATGTGTTTTTCTTTTCAAGGTCCAGTTCAATAGTACTAAACCACAACAGTGGGCCAGTTAAATACGTGTGTGTGTCTGTATGTGTGTGTGTGTGCGTGTGTGTGAGAGAGAGAGTGTGTACCTCATATATGTGCTGCACCAGCTGGCCAACATCTTCTTCTTTCACAGGCTTTTCTTTTGGTTTCCAGTTGGGTAAAGGCAAGACAATTTGTGCTGGATGTGATACACTGTATAACACACACACACACACAAAGATGACTGTTAAAATACAATGTATAGTACGACAAGTAGCATTATGTGTGTATGTGTGTATCTTGAACTGGACATGTTCTAATGTGTTCCTCACCCTCTGATGTCCACCTGAGCTCTGGCAGCGACGTTGAGGGTTAGACTGACAGGGATACTCTTGGAGTTGTCCTTATTGGAGCTGTGGTACACACCACACACACACACACACACACACACACACACACACACACACACACACACACACACACACACACACACAGAGTGCATTAACACAACATTGGGTCTTTTGTCAAGGGTTTAAGGCATGACTAGAAAACATATCTGCCCATGAGAGTGAGTGTCTCGCCGGTCATTGTGTGGGGAAACCACAAAATTCTCTCTCTCTCTCTCTCTCTCACACACACACACACACACACACACACACACACACACACACACACACACACACACACACATAAACAAAGCTGCCCTTCATAATGTGTACAAAACCACACACATACTCAGTCAGTCACAAGCACACACACACAAACACAAACACACACAAGAGAATGAAATTAAAGTGTACACATTGCTGAGGACAGAAACAGATGTTTACAGATGCATCTCTGGATGTCTGAGGATGTGTGAGGAAAGGGGGATATTTCATCTGACTCCCCAAATTAAAACACTATCTTTCAGCCCAAACCACAGACACACAAGCACACATGCACACGCACACACACACACACAAACACATACATACACACAGACATACACACACACACACACACACACACACACACACACACACACACACACACAAAATCAAGGCTGAAAGGTCCTTATAACATTGGTATTTAAGAGGGAGAGTATGTGGGACCATATGTCAAACATACCATATCAGTTATCATATAACCTCTTACAATTAATCTCCCTCCCTCCTCTCTCACTCCCCCCCCCCCCATCTCCATCTCTCCACTTAAAGTGATCTTAACCCCCACACCTGTTTTTTATCCTCCCTCACTTATTCTCTCACTTTCTTTATTCTTTGCTCTCTTGGGGTGAAATTTCGACGGTGGGGACATGTGGCTAAGATTACTCACCTGAAAGTGTAGTCCCAAAACACACACACACACACAAGCACGCATGCACGCACACGTGTGCACACACACACACACACACACACACACACACACACACACACACACACACACACACACACACACCCATCAGAAGGCCATAATGTGGCTAACATTACTTAAGTGTATTCTCCCCCCAAATTAAGTGTAGTCCCAAACAAATTAAGTGTAGTCCCAAAACACACACACACACACAAACAACAGTGTCATCAGAGAGGGTTGAGTGTTATAGATAGTCCTGCTATAATAACAAATATCCTCACCTAAAATCTACAATGACATGAAAGAGAGAGAGAGAGAGAGACAGAGAGAGTTCCTCCTGTTGCTTACCTGTGAATCTGTAACTCAAAGCTGATGTGATGACCAGCATCATCCAGTCTCTGTATGGTGAACCTCAGGCCGACAAACAACTATTAGGGAAAGAGAGAGAAAGAGAGAGAAAGAAAGAGAGAGACAAAGAGAGAGAGAAAGAGAGAGGGCAAAACATCAAAGCTTTATCAGTGCCATCTGTTACTGCTCAAAACAGCAAGAACACCAGGGACAGATACTTGACACAACAGTGTGTGCATACATGCGGTGTGTGTGTGTCAATGTATGTGGGTCAGTGCCAGTTGAACTAGGTCTGGATAATCTCACAAACTCTCCACGGTCCCCTTGTGACTGCATGAACACTCATGGACAGAGACACACACACACACGCACACACATACACACACACCAGCACCTTACTTCATGTGAGACATCAATCCAAGGTTAAGTTACAGGACATTTTTTTTCTCTCAGATACGTCTCTGTAATTAATCCAAGAGAGTGCTCCATGCTGTGCTGTTTTCACTGACCTGCCCTTTACTCTCCTTCAGTGTAAGGTACATTAGGAAGGCCGTGATAATGAGTGTTGAAAGTCTTAATGAACTTCAATAATACACACACACACACACACATGTGCACACACACACTTCTGGCCACACTGGCCTACCTTTCACTCTCTTTCAGTGTAAGGTACCTTAGGAAGGCCATGATAGTGAGTGTAAAAAGTCTTAATGATCTTCACTAACACACACACACACACACACACACATTGGAGAGAGAGATGGAGAGGGTGGCAGTGGGGGTGGGTATGGAGAGAGAGGAGTTGAGTTGGTGTGAGAGAGTCTGCCAAAGACTTTACCACCAGCGGAAACTCCTCTGAACTACAAAGTCTCTTTATTACAGTGGGGTGAGAGTAACAGGCACAATTATCCACAGTCACCCCACCCACCCTGCCATCGACATATATACACACACACGCACACACCCACACACACTCTCTCTCTCTCTCTCTTTCTCTCTCTCTCTCCGGCTCTTCCACACACATGTAAACATACACAAATACACACTCACACACTCACATTCCACACATACACACTCATACATACTTACCAGGAGTGTCATACACATATCCACCCAAAAGCTCATTAACATCTCAGTATCACACACATCACACACACTCTTCAAAGATGTCCTCTAGCGCAGACACATACACACACACACATACACACAAACACACGCACACACACACGCGCACATATCAATCCACATAAATGCTATTTCAACTGCTTGACAGCATATGTGTGTGTGTGCATGTGTGCGTGTGTGTGTGTGCTTGCATGAATGTATGTGTGTGTGAGGGAATGTGATTACATACACATGCTTAACAATGGTTTCTGTGGTTGAGAAAACTTTGTTATAATGGCACAATAAGGTTCAATCACAGGGCGTAATGAATGCCAGAACTCATTATGGCCACATTACAGAGGGGACTAATCTTCAGAGGAAATGTACAATTCTTATAGGGGGACACACACACAAGAGCTTTTGTTATCTGTGGAGACACACACACACACAGTCCTGCAAAAATATACAAAATCTTGGTCTTTGGCCAAACTGTATATATCATACACAGGACACTGTGTTAGATAGTGAAAAGAGGGGTGTTGTGTGTGTGTGTGTGGTGTCTGTGTGATGACAAAGATGAGCAGGCTGTCACGTGTTGCCCTAAAGGAGTTTTGTATTGTGTGTACGTGTGTGTGGGTCATGTTATCTTACTTGAATAGCATTGTTTATGTACGGTGTCCAGCATGTAACAATGTGTATGTGAGTCTCTGCGTGTGTTTAAGTGTGTTAGTCCATGTGTGTACATTTCTCTGTGTGAAGGGCTCCATAACCTTAGAATCCCTGTCTGGTGGATATGGTGTGTGTGTGTGTGTGTGTGTGTGTGTGTGTGTGTGTGTGTGTGTGTGTGTGTGTGTGTGTGTGACGTGTGCATATACACAAAAAGAGACCCTTAGGCTGACAGTGAGACACAAGCAGTTGTGAAACTGTCAGTCAGATGCATTTTTAGTAGCTGTTATTAACATGCAAACAAAGAACTATTGAATATGTGTGTGAATATTCCTCTGTGTAGATGTGTGTGTGTGTGTGTGTGTGTGTGTCTGTCTGACTCCTCTTCTGTCTGTCTCTGTCTGTTTGGAAAATATGGAAAATGTCTAACGTCTGGAATCCAACACGCACACACACACACACATACACACACACACACACACACACACACACACACACACACACACACACACACAATATACTGTAAAAAGGAGTCTATTTGGAGAATCCCCAGGGTGTCTGAATGGGATGAAGATGATGACTGCTCAGAGTTTACCACTCAGGTGTGTGCCAGAGAATATGGGTGGAAGAACAAGGGTTGGGCAAGAAAAAATGTGTGTGTGTGTGTGTGTGTGTGTTTGGCCTGCATAACACATCTGGATTGTCACATACAAAGTTTAGCTGAAGGCAGACATCCCCCAGAAGAAACAAGGGAGCAGCTATATTTAAACAGACACACACACACTCACACACAGAAACTCACATGTGCACATTCACATATACAAGAACAAAACAACAAACAATACAGCCTGGATTTAATTTCTGGGGCATTCTACATTACTTTTCTCTTTCACAAATAGAAAGACACACACACACACACACACACACACACACACACACACACACAATGGTAAATACCACCAGAATCTACCAAACAGATACACACTTCCAAGGTTGCACAATTCAAGTCACAATACTGCTTATTCAAATACTGCAATATCTACACAGGGATTTTAAAACTCACTATAAAGATCCAGACCATTAAATTTTGGATTTTATTAGAGGTTTATGAATGTGTCTGTGTGTGTGTGTGTGTGTGTGTGTGTGTGTGTGTGTGTGTGTGTGAATGCCCATATATGTGTGTGTGTGTGTGTGTATGTCCCTGAGTAGCCCATTTAGTCCACATGTTCAGGCCCTGCATACGGTAAAGGTTGAGTCAGCCAAGTCTGGAGTCCATCAGTGGTCCCCTTTAGGCCCCAGACCGGTTTCTCTCTCTCTCTCTCTCTCTCTCTCTCTCACTGTCTCTCTCTCTCGCTCTTTCTCTCTCAGTTCCCCTCAAAGGCTCTATACTCCCCCCAAACTCTCTCTCTCTCTTTCTCTCTCTTTCCCAACTTCTCCAGAGACTCCTATAGCCATACACCAGGTGAGGCTGAGCCCCACTCAACCACAGCCTCAGCAGGGGAGCCACTGGAGCCAACAGTGGGATCATACTGCTGCTACCAGTGGGCAGTTGGCTTACTCAGGGAGAGAGAGACTACTGTCTTCTGAGCCCAGTACTGCACACTAGCCAGAAGCTCAGGAGCATTTGCTCTGGCGCGCAGACATACACATACACACAGACACACACACACACACACACACACACACGCACACACACACAAACACAAACATACAAACTCTCTCCCTCTCCCTCTCTCTCTCACACACACACACACACACACACAAACACAAACATGCAAACTCTCTCTCTCACTCTCTCTCTCTCTCTCATACACACACACACACAAATACAAACATACAAACTCTCTCACTCTCTCTCTTTCTCACACACACACACATTGACACATACACATAGATACCATGGACAGACACATATACACACACAGGCACAAAATCCAGAATTGTCAAGGTGATGACAGGCTAGCGTGTTTTGCATGAGAGGCGCGTGGCCAGCTCTCTTCTCTTGTTCCGGTCATGTCTTCCCCCTCACTGACAAAAATCTGCTGCAGGGAGGCTGGAGGCCCTGAGCTCTCTCTCTCTCTCTCTCTCTCTCACACACACACACACACACACACACACACACACACACACACACACACACACACACACACACAGAAATGTGCTGTGAGGAAGCTGGAGGAGCTCTAAGAGCTCCACTGTTTGCCTTCATCCTCCCAACTGCAGGGGGCTCCTCCACACACACACACAGAGTGGCCAGAGCACCCTTGGCCCTGAGCCTGCACACACACACGTAGAGAAAGAGACACACACACACACACTTTCATAGAGAACTAGAGACACACACACACACACACACACATGCATGCGCGCGCACAGGCACATACACATACATACACAAAGAGACACAGATACAGATGTGCACTCACACATACACACACATTAGGGCTAAAGCCCAGCATTCTCTGGAAGGAACCGAGAAATGACTCACTAACAAGGCTAAATGCTGTTGCCAGGAGAATGCGATTCAGCTATCTGTGTTTCCCATTGATCTATATTACTCAAAGCCCTGGAAGAACACGCAATGCTACTTCTGATGGGATAAACACATCAGGGCTGAACTAAGAGAGAGCAAATGTAACTTCTAGGTAGTGGAGACATTGTTTCTCCATATGAACTCTTCCATATTTACAGTCACTGTGGCCTGCTTGTAGTTTAGGCCAGGGATGTATTTATATGCTCGGCTTCTACACACAATCCCTCATGCTGAGGAGAAGAAGAAATCGATGCTCCAAAATTTCACTGAGTACAAAAGTACTATAACATGACAGTTAGAAATACCACAGAAAGTACAGAAGACAAAACTATAGTGGGTCTACAAATGATGTTTGGGGCTGAAAATGTTCCTGCTCCATCAGCAGGTGGTGCTATAGAGGGTAGAGGTAGGGCAGGTCAGAGTGGGTAGGCCTGAGACCTCAAAGGCACCCAAGGGTTCGAGCGCCTGGCATCTGTCAGGAGGTGGGGGTGGGGGTGAGTGGGGGGTAGGTGCCGGCAGCAGGGCTCTGACCCTACAGGGTTTTTCCCATGTAACTTCCCCCTGCGTCACATGATGAGTGTGTTTAAAAGTTTTTTTGTGTGTATATGTGTGTGTGTATCTGTGTGTGGGGAGACGAGCCTTGCGTAGACCACATGTTGCCTCCATGTGGAGAAAACAGGCCTGTGATACCAGTGAGGATGGTGTAAGTAATGGACCGTAAGTATGTGTGTGTGTGTGTGTGTCTGTGTTAAGAAAAAGGGGGAAGGGGGAATGTGGCCTTGTCATTCTCATTTCCCAATGCCAGTTAATTTGGCCCATGTGGGTTTAACCCCTGAGGCACTCACACACTCACAAACACACAGACACAGACACGGACACAGACACACACAAACACAAACACACACACAGAGTTCACTGTAACCCAGTCACACAAAAATCTGGAACCTGTTAAAGTGTCTCTCTCTCTCTCTCTCTCTCATGTTCATTATACCATGTTCTTTCTCTCTCTTTCTCTGCCCCTCTATTCTCTTTCATTTATCCCCAAGATAAACTCATCCCCTACATTTTTCTTTCCTAATCTTGTCTCCCGTTTCTTTAACCAGAGCAGATTTGCAGAGTTGCTTTAAAACGAGTGCAGGTTATGTTTCACCCTGTTTCTCCTTCTCTCACTCTGCCATTGTCTTTCAGTCCATTACCTATACTAACATGCATGTACACACACACACACACACAGACACAAACACACACCGATGCCTGTACCTGTGCATCTACATATACATAGACCCTATACTTGTATGCACATGCATACATATTCAAGATGTCATGCTTGCACATGTAAACAGATACAGACATAGACACATACACACACACACACACACACACATACACACACACACGCACTCATCACTCAGCCCATTCTCAGATTCAGATGTAGAGCTAAATCAACATAAAAGCGAGTCCATGAATGGTCCTGAAGTAATAAACACAAATAATGAGTTGGTCTCCAGCTGCTGTAGCTGAAATATGGCTTGGCCCAGAGCCCTGGTGCTTGAGTGAATACGGGCCCAGCCAGGCCCGTGGGTTCGATTACAGCACAACTACGCGCTCTATGGACATGGGTTATGAGAACACAATGCAGGCATGGGGGATCACAGAGATGCTGAAGAGTCAAAAGGAGAAGAGGAGAGGAGAGAAGAGAGGAGAGATGGAATCAGAGGTGAAGAGAGGAGAGAGGAGAGGAGGGGAGGAGAGAAGGGAGAGGAGAGGGGGAAGCAGAGGAGAGGAGGTGGATAAGACAGGAGAAGAGGAGAGAGGGGAGAAGATTAGAAGAGAGGAGAGACGAGGGGAGGAGAGAGGAGAGGAGAGATGGAAGCAGAGAAGAAAAGAGGAGAGGAGGGGAGGAGAGAGGGAGCTGGGGAAAGGAGAGATGATAGATGATAAGAGATGAGGGAAGAAGAGAGGAGAAGAGAAGAGGAGGAGAGGAGAGAGGGGAAGAAAAGAGGAAGAGAGGAGAGAGGAGAGTAGAGGAGAGGAAGGATGACAGATGATAAGGAATGAGGGAAGAGAAGAGGCGAGGAAAAGAGCAGGGGAGGTCTGGGACTCTTTAGATACATACTGACAGAGTCCAGCAGATAACTGTGGGACAATGAGGTCACTATGCAAGCTTAACTCTGAGGTAAACAAACACACACACTGCACACTTTCCCATTCGTTCTCTTGTCATCTCTCTTGGTCTCTCACAGCCAAACACATGTATGCATACATGCAGGGTCACACACAGGCACACAAACACATACACATACATACACACACAAACACATGCAATCACCCACTTCCAAAGATGAAATTATGGGATGGAGAGATGGAGAAAACAGGATGGGAATGAAGACATAGCAGACCATCATCACACTCCAACACACACCAACTCTCACCATGAAAACAGTCACACCACACACCACAACACACACAAGATACATTCCTCACCTTCATCAAAACAAACACACACACACACACATACATACATACATATATATATATATGTTTTACCTGAACTGAATACATATTGTGTATTTCATCCAAAGTGCTTTCGCTCTCTCTACCCAACACACACACACACACACACACGCTCTCACACGCACAGACACACACACAGAGACACATGTTTAATGCTACATCAATAATGCTGGATGTTCAGTAGGTTGTTCAATGGCTTTACCATCTGGAAATAGCCCTAACCACCCAGCCCTGAGTCTCCCTGGAACATTCTGGAAAACCTGATGGCCACACACTGCATGTCTTGCCCCCGAAACACAATCACTCCTGAGACTTATCAGACAGGGTGTGTACTGTAGAAGAATGCATGTGTTTGTGTGAGTGTCTGTGTGTGTGTGTCTGTGCATGTTCACATTAATATACAGTACTGTATGTGTGGTAAAAATCTTCTACAGAGCTGTTTCAACCTGCCCCCCCCCTCCCCCCCCCTCTCTCTCTATGTGCGTGCTTAGATCTATATGATATATGATACATGTCTCTGACAATATATTAACATTGATGGAAAAATATGTGGTGTTGGTAAGGAGTGGGTTTAAGAGTTTCTGTTTGGATGAAGTTGCAGGGTTGAGTGTAATCCATACCCTTACTTGTGTATCTGTCAACACTTTCATTCCTGTGAGTGATGTGTGTGTGTGTGTGTGTATGTGTCTTTCTGTGCGTGTTTAGGTGAGTGCATGCTAATTTGTGTGTGTGTGTGTGTATGCCTCCGACTTTTGTGAAAGTGTGTGACTTTTGTGTGTGTGTGTGTGTGTGTGTGTGTGTGTGTGTGTGTGTGTGTGTGTGTGTGTGTGTGTGTGTGTGTGTGTGTGTGTGTGTGTAAATGTGAGTGTTTCAAGTTTCCCATGGTAATCTATCTCTTGACTCTTCCTAAGCCAGGCCTTCCTGTCAGTGCCATGAAGAGGATGAAGTGTGTGTGTCCAGCTAACCCTCTCCTTTCCTCTCTTCCCACATCTTTTATCTCTCTCTCTTTTCTCTCTCTCTCTCTCTCTCTCTCCTCACTCCTTGGCTCTGTCCTTCTCTAAATTTAATTAGTTTTGCTGCCATAACACAATACCCTGTGTGTCGCTGGAGCCGTAAATATTGGCGACTAATTGGAAATACAAACACAGCTGGAACCAACATCTGAGACAGCAGCCCATGTAATAACACAGTAATTGGCTGTTAATAAACACAAATAAATGGAGTTTTGTTGATGTTTCAGGTTATCAAATGTGCTTAAAAGAGAAAGTGTTGAACATAAAGTTTGCATGACAATGTGTGCAAGTGTGTGTGTGTGTGTGTGTGTGTGTGTGTGTGTGTGTGTGTGTGTGTGTGTGTGTGTATGCGTGTGTGTGTGTGTGTGTGTGTCCTCCATCTTTCCCCTCTTCCTCTACCCTTTCTCTAATTCATCAGCCGTACAGTATCCTCCCACTGACAGTTTCCTGTTCAGGAGGGAAAGGACTATTTACACTCAGACTCCTGTCTTATAAATTATACACACATATCATTTTTGCCTGTACATGTCTGCATTGTACTGTATGCATGTGTGTGTCTTGCTGTATGTGTGTGGAGTACACAGGGTTGGGAGCCAAGTCCACCTCACAGGATGTTTTTTGCTACCTTTTTTCCACTATTTCCCGTTATCTTATACCTTGGGCCATCACAAATTGATAACAACTACCCCCCAACTCGACCCTGTTTGGTCTCAAGGGCCAAAAAACCTTTTTGTCAAACACCTCTGGCAAAATGATGGTACTGCAACTGCACAAATGGTCAAATAACCCTAATATTTTGCATGCCGTATCCTGACATATGAGGGAAACTGTCAGAAAAAGATTCTGGGGCTTGTTGCTTTTCTACTGTCGAATATCATCCTTAAAAGACAAAAACATGTCTGTCTGCCTATCTCCCTCTCTCTTTCTCTGTGTGTGTGTGTGTGTTGTCTTACATTAGTTCCCGCTACCATGGGGTTGCCCAGGTCACACACCACTACTCGAGTGTCGTTCTCCGAACGATGCTCACAGTTCAGCCTCTGCAAGTCCTGACACACACACACACACACACAGAGAGAGAGAGAGAGAGAGAGAGAGAGAGGAGGGGAATGTTTAGCATAATGAAAATGAATACACCACACACACACACAAACAGACCAACAGACCTCTTTAAAAGATAATTTTACATTATTAAAACCCAAACATTTCCACACATTTTTTCCACAAAAAGTGGCACAGTGAGGTTAAAGTTTTCTATTTTTTCCCATAGACTTTTGCTGGATTGTTAGGGTTCCTTCCCCAAAGGCAGCGCTTCAGTCATACTGAATTCAGGAAGATCTCCAGTATCATTGCTTTTCACTCTTCTTTCTTTTTATCTTTCTTTTCTTTCATACATTCTTACACACACAGTCACATTTTTACAAGAATAAGCACATCCAATGTCCACAGCTGCAGGGTATCAAAAGGAAGAAAGAGAGAGAGAGAGAGAGAGAGAGAGGAACAAAACAAAAGAAAAACAGAAGAAAAAAACAGTGGAGAGAGAAAAAGTGGAGAAGGGAGGGAACACTGTGTGTCACAGAGGAGTAGAAAGGGTAGAGGAGGAACAGAGAGGGGAAAGACAGAGTAGTCAGGACAGTAGTGAGAGATGCATTCATCACTGGGGGCCTCTGCCTGTCATCTCTCTCTCTCTCTCTCTCTCCTTCTCTCCTTCCCTGACTCACTCTATCCCCGGTGGCTTCTAATGGGTTCATGTAAATTGCATTAAGGTCCACTCTGGACCACGCGCAGCAATCACTCCTCTCTCCAAAGTATGAGGAAGTCTGCTAAACTAATAAAAGATGGAAGAAGACAAACGGGAAAAATGAAAAGAGAGCGATAGATAGAGAGATGGAGAGAGAGTGATAGAGAGAGACGAGAGAGAAAGAGAGAACAATAGATAGAGAGAGAGAAAAGGAGAGAGAGAGAGAGAGAGAGAGAGAAAGCTTATTTGTTACTCTGTGCTATTGATGTAAATATGGCAGGAATTATGGAAAATGAAAAACAGTGGAATGTTTCTGGTGCTCACATAAGACTGCTGATTACTTTAAGTGTGGGTGAGACCATAAGTGCATCCATTCATATAGCCTACAGTAGATAAGTGTTTTATGGATGAATGGGCATGTGTCTCTGTACACACACACACACATGCACACACATACAAACACACACACACCTGCACATATGGTATTGGTTTGGGGGATGAAACAAGTGAAGTCTTAATTAAATCAACATTCTCTGGATTCTAGTTGGATTAAAGAAAGGCTCACATACAATGCACATATGCTTAGCTTTCTTTCTTTCCCTCTCTCTCTCTCTGTCACACACACACACACACACACACACACACAGATGCGCATGCATGCACGCTCACACAAAGCAACAGATAAACACACTCACACATGACACACAATCTCAAATGAAGAGAATGTTTCTCTCAATGTTTCCCCCTCACACACACACACACACACACACACACACAAACACACATACAAGCAAATACACACTGACATAAACACATCTTCTTACATAAACATCTCATTTCTCATGTGTTGTCCTTATTGGCATCTAGCAATACGTTTAAATAAGGCAGAGAAGGAACAATGATATATCACAAACATAGCACTGGTGTGGACATTATTGAAGGATGAAAGGGGTGCAACTCAAGACTACTCTGTTTCTGGTGGTGTGTTGAATAAGTGTGCTGACATGTGCGGTCTTTCTGTGTGTGTGTGTGTGTGTGTGTCTGTGTGTTTGTTTTCAGATGTGTATTTGTGACACTATGTCCCTGCGCCTTCTCATGTTCTTTGTGTGTGTGTGCGTGTGTGTGTGCGTGTGTGTGTGTGTGTGTGTGTGCGTGTGCATGTGCATGTGTGTGTCTGTGCGTACACATATGTCTATGTGTGTGTGTGTGTGTATGTGTGTGTGTGTTCATGAATACCTCTCGTCTCCGCTCCACTCCGACATAGTCTGCCTCAGGGGGGAGGATCACGTGAAGCTCCGCCTCATACGCTCCTTCACCGTCATTGGCTGAGTTTATTGTCAACATAAGGGGATTGTCATCACCAATGACCAATTCCTCCCGATCCCTAAAACACACACACACACACACCAAGCAGTCAATTACTGTAAAGTGTAGACTAAAAAATTATTATACACTATGCAGTTATTTCCTCATTATGTTCTGTTTCCTCAATCCTTGTCAGTCTCTGTTCAAGCAAGCACTAATCCATGGGATACATACAGAGAGTGCTTTTGTTTACCACCAAAGTTTGGTGGCTAATTTCATAGAAGTTCTGACAGATGTGATGTGCACTACTCTGCAGGAGCTGCTGATGCTGTGATACCTGCAGTGATCACAGATTGCCTTGCTGATTAAGTCTGTAAATTGGTTCTGCAAGCTAGCCATTAAGGCCTGATGAATCAAATCAGTAATGCATGATGGCTACAGAGATTTGATTGTAAAGTATTTGAGTGTGTGTGTGTGTGTGTGTGTATGTTTGTGTGTGTGTGAGAGAGCAGGACTATCTGTTCTGTGTGTCACTGCCAGTCACACATTATGCTGTGTGTGTGTGTATGTGACTGATTGCTGAATGCCTGAAAACTGCTTACACATGCCAGATGTATACATTACACAGCACTGCATCTCTAAACATAAGCATGCACACACACACACACACACACACACACACACACTTTCCTTCTCACCGACATACATACAAACAGCAACATACACACACAAATACCATTCACCAAACTAATAAACTACCAACTCACATAAAAGCACAGGAATTTAGGTCAAAGAACACATTCACACATACACATACACACACACACACACACACACACACACACACACACACACACACTTACATCACAGCAGACAGCTTGAGGTCTGGGATGCACATGTTGTCCTCTCCACAGTCCAGCAGAATGTTAGCCTGAAAAACACGGATCAAGACATAAATAGCACACAGGTAGAGACTAGCTACAAGTTAAACTTCTCCGAAAGCACTTATTTCTACCTTCTCTAGGACCTCGAAACACTTTGGAATCTTGAATGAATCTGTTCTCAAAAGTCACTCAACAGGCATCTGAACACTGAACAGTATCTTGCTGAACTTGGCCTAAAAGGATGTTGATATTGTACTTTTCTTTAAAGGCCAAATAGCAAACTGGCATCTAGCATTAAGTGAATGGGGCATTGGAAAATAAAACTGAAAGTGAGCGTCTATGCCCCACTCAGTTAGTGTTAGCTGCCAATTTGCCATTCAGTCTAATGCTATATCAAATTTTCTCATTCTTTTTCCTACCAACAGCACTTTGTGAGCTCCAACAACAGGGCTACGGGTTGATTTACATCTTTACATCAGGGCAATCTTTGCCTGAGCTGTGCTGGAGTACATGCCCTAGATTAAGAGTTAACATTAACTTAAGGCTTTGGCCACAAGGTCCTTAAAAATAACTTTTTTCATGACTGCATCATGGTTGCACTTTGACAGTTTGATAAATGTAAAAATAATTTAATATAAATATAAACATTTTTTTTTATTATTACTTGGTAAGACAAGCCCATACACAGGGTTACATTGTGCTTGATCTCCCCTGAATTTAGCGGATAAACATCTCTACACACACACACACACACACACACACACACACACACTCAGGTGAAGGTAGAACCCTCACCTGCTCTTGGTGGAAAGTCTTGCTGTAGTGATCCAGAACTGGGCGGAGGGCCAAGCCAGCATAAGAGGCGCTTTGGTCAAGACTGTAGTTCAGAGCCACACCGATGGGTGTCAACTTATCTCGAAACTCTGCCTCTTCCTATGTGGAGAGAGAGAGAGAGAGAGAAAGTGTGTGTGATGGGTTAGAGAGTGTGTTTGGGGTGGGGGTGGGGTAAGAAAGAAAGAAAGAAAGATAGAAAGAAAGAAAGAAGAAAAAATGGAAAGAGAGGAACAAAGGACACAATTGTCACCTAACCCCAAAACACTTCACACAGCCACATCACAGGTTGGTGGACAGAGAAGGAAAATAACCCAGCTGGTAGTCATGGACATGCTGGACCCCCAGACACACACACACACACACACACACTCATATATGTGCTTAACCCTTAAACTCCCCCGCTGGTTCAGTAACACAATCCAGCCCCCAACCTTGGCATGCCCTGCAGCTCCGCAGTCCTGGCGCTCAGGAGCCCCACAGCAAAGATGCTTCATGGGAAACAATTCACTCATGGGCAGCCACTCTGGGTGTCTAATAGCTTGCAGTTGCTGGTTCGCCACGAGCCGAGGGAAACACGAGCACGTGACCCAGGCCTCTTGAACTCTGCTCAGATTTCAGACCACTTAAAAGAAATTGGGACATAAATGGAAGCAGAGATGTCCCATCTTGACGGGGACACGAGCGATGATGGCGAATCCCAGCTCAGGAAACAGACGGTGGGTTCAGAGAGTAGGAGGAAGGCCTATTTTTCTCCGACAACAATGAATGAACAACATCTCATTTTTCTTCTTCTCTATTTCCTCTTGTGTTACAGAGAGTTACAGCACAATTTTGAGTGTTAAAACATCCCAAAATAAAACAACATACGAATAGCAATAGAGTGTTATGAAACTGTATTGGTGTGAAGTCAAAAATTGCCAAAGCTCCATGTTGTTTACATTATGCATTTACATTTCTGCTTTCATCCAATACAACTTGCATTTGTCAGTTACTTCGGCGCCTGTCTCCCCTAGAGGAACTTAGAGTTAAGTGCCTTGCTCAAGAGCACAATGGTGGCAGTCGGGATTCAAACTAACAATTTAATATAAGATATAAGTCAAATATTCACTAAAGTCAGCATGCCAACCACCTAATGCTGGGCCAGCTCTCCTATCTTATCAGGTTTAACCACATGTGGTCGC
>JAIFZK010000019.1:9375000-9377500 GCA_027481765.1 Tenualosa thibaudeaui | reverse complement strand
ATTCAGCCTATAAGTCTTTGGTATCGGAATTTCCTCTCAGAACAGTTTCAAGGACACTTGTGTATGCATGTATGTGTGCACAAATATATAAGTGTGTGCTCATGACAGTGCCACATGCCAGAAAGATTTGGAGGTCAATCAGAATAATTCCACATGCACATATACAATACATAGTTGCATACATGCACACACACACACACACACACACACTTATAAAAACCATATGCAGTCTCTCACACACATACATACATCCTTTCTCTGTCTCTCTTGCACACACACACACACACACACACACACACACACACACACACACACACACACACACACACACACACATACATGTATGCACAGATTTCTTGTTTCATGGTGTTAAGGCCAGAGATGCTGTGACACCTCCTGGCTGTGGTGTGACAACCTGGGGCCCTGTGACTTCCCCTCCCTCTGGAGCAGGGCCTGATGAAACCCAGCACGCACATTCCACCGTAACCACGGAGACCTGCCCCTGACCCCGCCAAGTTGCGTCACACATGCTGAAGGCAAAACCATGTGTGTACGTCCGTGCATTTGTGTGCATGAATGTGCATGCATGCATGCGTGCGTGTGTGTGTGTGTGCATGTGTGTGTGTGTGTGCGTGTGTGTGTTTGCAAGTGAGGGCGCCAGCATGAATGAGTGTGATTGAATGAGAGTGGCCTAAATCAATAAGTGTGTATGTATCTATCTCTCATGATTGACATGATTGAGGGGAGGCTAACTTAGTGTAATATGATCCAATTTCTGTGCGTGTGTCTGATTGAGCATGGGTAATGCAATTATGATTTCAATGTGTGTGTGCATGTGTGTGTGTGTGAACACAACGGTGATACCATATGTCTCGTGTCTCTATGTGTTTGCATTTGCATGCCTTGCATTTGCGTGTGTGTGTGTGTGTGTGTGTGTGTGTGTGTGTGTGTGTGTGTGTGTGTGTGTGTGTGTGTGTGTGTATGTGTGTGTGTGTGTGTGTGTTAGTGTTTAAGTTTGTGTGTGTGTGTATGTGTGTATTGTCTTCAGTCCGTCTCCCCTCTGACTGGGGTAATTATCCCACATCCTGTCCCTGCCACACTACCCCCCAACCCCCTTCGCCCATGCCCCCAGCCTGACCCCTCACCCACTCCCAGCATATGGGCTGGAGAGAGAGAGAGAAAGAGAGAGAGAGAGAGACATAGAAGGAGGGAAAAAGTGAGAGAGGGAGAACCACAGGTAGAACATGTGTGTGGAACTGTTCCTCCCCATGTCTGATAAAGAGTGAAGTGAATGCATGTGTATGTGTCTATGTGTGTGTGTGTGTGTGTGTGTGTGTGTGTGTGTGTTTGTATGTTCGGAATCATAGACTGTGTGGGTTGATAGTGTGTTTAAGTTTGTGTGTGTGTGTGTGTGTGTGTGTGAGCTTTGGATACTCGTCATACTCACATCCATTAGAGGCACTCAACTTTATCATATGCCAAGGCATCACAGGCTATTTGAGTTCAGTGTGTTTGTGTGTTCCCATTATGTCTGCTTACAGTTTTTGTCAATCATTTTCACACTTGTCTCAATGCAATGTCTACCTTTTCAAAACTCTTAACACTTTCACAATATCCACAGACAATGGGAGCCAAACAATTTTCTCTTTTGCATTGCTTTAGAAACAAATGCATTCAATCACCACTTCAATTGAAATTCATGGATACTTCATTTAGTCAAATTATAACTACAGCAGGTTTAGCAGATATTTAGATACTCTTATCAAAACAGTTAACTATGAAGTCAAAACCTAATAGAAATAAAACACAATATATTCAGTCAATCTATATTCAGTCAATCTATATTCAGTTGCCCTATTTACTGTACTGTATACCTATTTACATGTTTTACTTTTTGTAGTGAGACATTATATAAGAACCTCAAGGGATGTAATACACTTTTAATGACCAATGACCTTTTTGCAGTGCAACATGCAGGAACAGGAGAAAAGGTAACATGGTACGCTAGTATACCCATTGTATTTTCTGTTTCAAAATATACTACAATTCATAAAATATAGTAAATCCACTGAAATGACATACTGCTACTCCTCTTACATCTAGAAGGTCTGGTGTGTACAATTGCTAGTTTTTTTTAAACAAGAAAACATGTGAACATATTACTATTGTACTGGTTTTACATAACAGAGCCATCATTATAGTAAACTACGTGATAAAGTGAGCTAACAAGTCAAACACACAAATTCTCTTGATACAAATGACTCTCATGGTACTATCCATGTCTTATGTATTACAGTAAGTTGCATAGCAGTAGGCCATTTAAGAAACAGACACTGTTGTAGTGTGATTTTGCATCTGCACATACCTTCAGTTTACACAGATAAAGAGAAATATTTATTAAATCACTGTTTGTGCCATTTTTATCTATTGCCAGAGGCACACCAGTACATCAAAATGCCACTTAGATAGTTTGGTATTGCAATATTCACTCAAAATATAT
>JAIFZK010000019.1:9365000-9370000 GCA_027481765.1 Tenualosa thibaudeaui | reverse complement strand
ACAATATGAGTACAAGACAAATTTAATAATCTTATAAACTTAAATTGAGACCTAATCCAAATGACACATGGCCTTGAACTAGGGCTGTGTGTGTGTCTGCGTGTGCACACAGGACTCAGGAGCACAAGGTCCTCAGCTTTTAACAACCCTCAAGTCTGTAAAAGCCATTAAGACCTAAGGTGAATTTCCCCTACCTCTCTCTCTCTCTCTCTCTCCCCATGTCCATCTGCATAAGGCCTCTGACTATGCATTCCTTCCTCACCCCCCTCTCTTCACTCATTCTTTCTTTTTCTTTCTTTTATTCCCTTTCTATGTTTGCTCTCTCTCCTTTTCCTTGCCAGATATATCAAGCGCTATCCCACCCCCTTGTGATTGGTTGAGTGACAGACAGTTTGATTAGATGTAAAAGGGCCTCTGGGGCCAATGGAATTACTACATACTTGCACACCAACTGCATGCATACACACACACACACACACACACACACACACACACACACACGCGCGTATGGACACACGCACACACAGACACACGCATGCACGTATGCACACGCACATGAAAACAGACAGAGAGACACACATGCTCCTACTAAAATATGAACTGATATACAGACAACTTTTGGTCTATCTGAAGGTCAAAGTGCTGGGTAAAAGAGAAAAAGAATGGAGAAAACGAGAGAAAGAAAGACAAAGAGAGAGATGGTAAAGACAGAACATTGACCATCCATCCAAAAGTTGATTGCCTAGTTAACAGGTCATGACATTACAGCCTATGACCTTTAACCTTCACCCTGACCCTTATCTCCAAGCCTGAGGGCACCTCCACCAAATACACACACACACACACACAGATACTTCAACTTTTGGCTGAGTTAAGATGCATATGTCTGTCGACAAGCCTCTCTGTGTGTGTGTGTGTGTGTGAGAGAGAGAGAGAAAGAGTGTATGTGTGTGTGTGCCCATGTTTGGGGGAACTAAGTGATCTCAAACCTTGGGGCCTCTCAAGGCTCTAGGTCTAAGTCAGATGTCAGACATGTTAACCACAATACCCCATCCCATAATACTACAGCTGGTGTGACTATATGAGGTCAGTGTTTGTAGAACATGACAACCATATGTACACCAGTTGCCATGGAGAATGTAAGTGTCTATGGCCTATGGAATGACCATGTCTGATGACCTGGAGGAAGATCAGTGTAAACAGTGTGAACAGATGTCTTCATCTCTCTCTCTCTCTCTCTCTCTCTCTCTCTCTCTCTCTCTCTTTCTCCTTCTCTCTCTTTCTTGTCTATGTGTGTGTTCTATACACATATAAAACACATCTAAAGCCACGTTTACACTAACACACACACACGCACGCACACACACACACACACACACACACACACACACACACACACACACACACACACACACACACACATAAAGCCAAACAATTTGTGTTGTTTCTTCATGTGTACTTACTTTCATCATAGAATCTTCTATTCACCACATGTGAAACTCATATGTACACACATAGAAAGAAAGGAGCTTGAGCACACACTTGAGTGTGTGTGTGTGTGTGTGTGTGTGTGTGTGTGCGCGCATGTGCATGTGTGTGTGTTTGTGTGTGTGAGAGTGACTGTGTGTATTCAGTACCCAATCTTCTCGTAAAACCTCTCTCCCGTTCCATGCTAAAAACATATGCAGAAAAAAAGGCAAGCATGCCACACATCTCTCATACACACACACATACACACACATATACACACACCCCACATGAGACATCAGTTTAACTGAGTAACCCCCCTGTGTGTGTGTCCAATGCACGTGTAATGATGTGTGTGAGCTCTGATTGCCATGCCACCCATGTGTTTTAATCTAACTTCCTGTACAGAGAAATCCTAAAGGACTACAGGTCTATTGCAGCACTGTGAACCAACTCCTTGTGTGTGTCTGTGTGCGTGTGTCTGCATGCATGTGTATGTGTGTGTGTGCACGCGTGCATATGTATGTGTGTGTGTGTGTATGTATGTGTGTGCTATGTACAACATGTCACTGTGTGAGTTAGTCTTGATCACTAAACATATTTACAATTTTGTTTCATTTTCATTTCATTTCATAAATGTTAACCCTCGTCCCCCTCTCTCTCTTGCTGTGTGTGTGTGTGTGTGTTTGTGTGTGTGCATGTGTGTGTGTGTGTGTGTGCTCGTGCATGTGTATGTGTGTGTGTGTGTGTGTGTGTGTGTGTGTGTGTAGTACTTGCACATAGGGTTGCCTTTGATTTTGTATTTATAAAATACACAGATCTGGAGAGATCTGTGTTGTGACAAAGAGTTCACCCATGAATGGAAGAGAAAGCAGATGTCTTGTTCTCTCTGTTTCTCCCGTGTCTGTCTCTTTGTCTGTGTGTTTGTGTGACTGTTGATGTGTGTGAGAGAGAGGGAGAGAGAGAGACAGAGAGAGAGAGAGAGAGTGTTTGTCTATCAGGCTAATGCTGTCTACTGTTTTAGTATTCTCTGTGATCTCAGTATGTGTCGGTAGATGTCAGATTGTCTGAATGTTTTGATATTTCTCAAACATACAGAAATGCACCATAAAAGAGACCATGTCTCTGAGGGGGACAAAATGGCTAAAAGTGTTGTATTTCTCACCTGCAGTCTTGTCAAAGCAGGACTTGGTGATTATCTGTAGCAGCTTTTGTCTTTCAAATGTGTTTCCAGATCAGTCAAAAGGTCATTAATGCCTTAAAATCATGAGATGTGCTGACAACTTATCTTGTTTATTTATTGACTGCCTTAAGTGTAAGACATTACATCTTAAAGTGTTTTTCAAAGAGGATTTTATTTATTTACCCTGAAAATATTTGTGCTTGGTTAATCTCAGGTGAAGAGAGTAAAGTGGACACACATGTATGTGAACACAAACACACACACACACACACACACACACACACACACATACACAAACACACACAGAGGTCCAGAGGGTTGACATTTATCATTCTGTCACTTTGCCGAGTTAGTGCTTTCCAGAAATGGAAGGGTGGGTGTGCACACAAACATAAACACACACTCACACAGATACACACATACACTCACGCACACACATGCCCCCACCCACCCACACACAGGAGAAAGGTGACAGCTTCCTTTGGAACACTGCTGACAGAACCAGAACAGACCTACAATGTGGAAAAGCCATCTGGTACCCATGCAAAGACCAAGGCTACACATGCTTAAGCCAGCACACACACACACACACACACACACACACGCACACACACATCACCCAAACATTCAAAAGGTATTATCAAAAACATGGCAACAACAAGCCTAATAAATCCACCACACATAAAAAGCAGGAGAGCAGGAGAGAGAGAACAACAAAAGAGAAAGTAGAGAGAAACAGACTCTTCTTTCTGTGGATGGCAGAACTGACCCCATGACCTCCACTGTGTATCTCTCCCTCTATCTCTCTCTCCTTCCTCAGTATCTCTCTCTCTCTCACTCTGTCACTCCCTCCCTCCCTCCACTCATTCACTCACTTCTCTCCCTCAAGCCCTTGGCCTACATCCGCTCTGATTACCTTCCCAGAGATCAAGGAATAGAGAGAGAGAGAGAGAGGGAAAGAGAAGGAGAGAGGGATAGAGAGAGAAGGTAAAAAGGGCAAGTGGGAGATAAAACTAGGTCATGCAACCTTAGCGTTCCAAGTCGTCCATACCTGGGTACTGGTTGTTGTCGATATCGCCGTCCCCACGCAGTGTGAAGCCGAAGCCATGAGGGCCAGAGCTGGATCCCCAGGTTCCGCTCAACACCTGGGAGGCCTCTGGGTGAAGCCCTTCAGAACCGCCATTATAGATGAACACGCAGCCACTGCGGTCCGCACCGCCAAACGGAGCACCAACCGCCACATCTGAGAGAGGGATGGAGGGATGAGGGGGGGACAGACGGACAGATGCGGGGAGATGGAGGGATAGAGACATTTGTTACTGAGAGGCCGATCCTTCACCATAATAAATAACTTGCATTACTTGCATTCAGTAGCCTGGGAAAACCCATCCTGATCTGTGAGCAATTTGATTTCACTCTGCAGCTCAGTATGGCCACCAGGCCTATTTGCACTTTCTGTTTTGTTTTGTATTCCTGCGATAGGTAACCAATCAAAAATGGGCTTTTAGCCTTGACATGATGAAGACAGGATTAACACCTGAAAAAGAAGTCAAGAAACAACCAACAGAAGCATTTTGATCTAAACAGGGGGGAGAAGATATCTAGGTATCCAGACCAAGCTCAATCTCAGACTGAGATTATGTGTTACAAAAGCCACACAGGTTAAATATACAGTAGATGGTGTATAAAACTGCCATATCAAAAACAAAGGTGAAGGAGACAGGGCAAACATTGCAGTCCAATATGTATCAACATGCCACAACCTGAGGGACAATGAATGAATGACCTATACAGACACAAACGCAAGCACACACACACACACATAAATTCACATTCACATCAACAAAACACCCTCACCACACACACATGCATGCTCCCAGACACACACACACACACACTTATGTATCATTGTCTATATGAGTGCTCTTGTCATGCTAATAAAGCACTTTGAGAGAAACTGAGGTTAAAAAGCAAAAAAGCAGGAGAAAGGTATAAGGGGAGTGGTGAGGCAGCGGGTAAGTGAGAGAAATTGTAACTTAGCAACGCTGATTCAGTGAGGCACAGTGAGACTTGACCACCTAGAACAACATAATTAGCTTGACGTCAGTGAACAAACAGGCAAAGGAGCAAATGCTCAACTAGGTGACTGTGTGTGTGGATGTGTAATGGGTATAGGTGTGTGTGTGCGTACGTGTAGGTTTATGTGTGTGTGTATGTGTGTGTGTACGTGTAGGTTTATGTGTGTGTGTGTGTATGTGTGTGTGTACGTGTAGGTTTATGTGTGTGTGTGTGTGTCTGTGTACCCGACAGAGCACAGCGTAGGTGTGTGAAAGTGTGACAAAGTACAGAC
>JAIFZK010000019.1:9350000-9357500 GCA_027481765.1 Tenualosa thibaudeaui | reverse complement strand
TACACATGGACATACACACACACACACACACACACACATGAGCTGACACACTTATAGTAATAAGCATACAGAAAAAAGGAAAGGTTGAAGAATAAACAAAGGAAACAACAGATGTGAAAAAGAGCAGGAAAGAGAGAGAGAGAAAGAGAGAGAGAGAGAAAGAGAGAGAGAGACTCACCCATCACCATTGACATCAGTCACTGCCACTGTGTAGCCAAAATAGGAAGCCATCTATCAAACACACACACACAAAGAAACACATTTTCACACCATAGGACTGGCCACACACCCATAGGCACATAGCCCCACCACACCATTTTCCAGTGCATTCTCCGAAACACACAACGAATTATTGCGGGTTTAAGTGTGTGTGTGTGTATGTGTGATAATATATTTACCTGCTCTCCAGTGAAATTATGTATAAAGCTTAAATCTAAGGAGTCTATGACGGCCACCTACGGAAACAAAGAATAGGAGAATGGAAAACACTCCATCAGTCAGCCAATATTAATACATCAACTACCTGGCCACTGGAACACCCTCCCTTACAAAATGTCCATCAGGTGCACATTTACAAGAATGCATCAAGCATTAAAAAGGATCTAATTTCATAAGATCCAAAAGCACAAATGTTTACCAAGATCCAGTTGAGTGATCCACAAGGTCCACACTATTAAACACTATAACTCGCCCAAAGAAATTATTTTAACATGAGCATAATGTTTAATATGGGACCACATCATTGAGCCCGCCAGACATTTGTGTTTGTGTGTGTGAGTGTGTGTGTGTGTGTGAGTGCAGGCGGCTGTCATAACTCCCATAACTTTTAAAAAGTGTGCAAAGCAGCTGTTTTAATGAAATCAGACAAAGCTGTCACACTCAACACGCATGACAGAGCCATAAGAAGACATTAATCACACAGAAGACATGAGTCTCTGTACTCCCCCCTGGCCCTTATTCCCAGTGGTGCAGTCTGAGTGACACCCCCGCCACTCACGCAGTGGTACACCCAACACTGGGAATTCCTTCATAAGAGCTAAAATAACAACCATATGGGGACGTCCAGAGGCAACGTTAACACACACACACACACACACACACACACACACACACACATACACACACACACGGATTTTGACCCCTCTTTCCCCCAAAGTGACCAGTGGTTCCATAAGGAGCTCAGAGAGGTCCCTTAAGAGAGTGTGTGTGTGTGTGTGTGTGTGTGTGTGTGTGTGTGTGTGTGTGTGTGTGTTTGACATTATTTATGGATGTAATACACACATATTCATGGACACACACACACACACAAACTCTATCCCTCTCTCTCTCTCTCACACACACACACACACACACACATACATGCACCACGCACGCACACACACACACACACACACACACACACACACACACACACACTCAAATAGAAATGTTTGCATGCATGTGCACGTGCAAACACACAATGGGGCGGAATTATGATGATATTTAGGATCAAATTCTTGAAAGGAACTTTCCAGATAAGATGCTGTTCAAGACCCCTTCAACACACAAACACATGGAGCCTTCATTGATTCTGTCATATCCTTCACACAGAACCATTTCCTTTTCAACACCACCACTACCTCTTAAACACACACACACACACACACACACACACACACACACACACAGAATACTTACATATCCAAAATTCTGAGCTCCTCTTGGCACACCAGCAACAAGTTCTATGATAAGAAAAAAAGAAGCAAACAAAGAAAAACATTTTCAACAAAAATAAAAAATACACACTTACATTCTTACAACTATTTTTCCTCACACACATACAATTGAGTTAAGAGAAATACACAACCTAAAACACACAAACATGTCTATCACTCCTGGATCTTAAACATTGTAAACATTGTGTCTAAGTATGTGTGTGTGTGTGTGTGTGTGTGTGTGTGTGTGTGTGTGTGTGTGTGTGTGTGTGTGTGTGTGCGCATGTGTTTGCATGTTAGTGTGAGAGAAAGGGAACCCTCTCTGTCAGCACCATGTCATTCATTGACATTTAAATATTTAAAGAGAGAGAAACAGCGAGATTAAGAACTGAGGCGACATGGGAGAGAGAGAGAGAGAGAGACAGAGAGAGAAATAGAGAGGTTTGATGGATGAGTGTGGTTTGGTGAAGAGGATGATTCCTTTTGCCACCCAGCAAGACTAGAGACCAACCTCAAATGTACACCCAGACACACAAACACACACACACACACACACACACACACACACACACAGACACACACCCCCACACATACAGTTACATACATGCAACAACACTCTCTTCTCCTCTGATCCAAACATACACATGCACACACACACACACACACAAACCATTAAATTCTACTGTGGCATATACTGTCCTGTGTACCACTATATGGCAAAGACCACAACATGCCTCTAGCAACTGAGAAATCTTTAGCACAAGAAGAACAAAGAACCCCTCGTTACAACACTACACAGAGCCCACATCTCTCGGCTGTGTGTATGTGTGTGTGAGCGTGTGTGTGTGCAGGGGGGGTGGTGTGTGTTGAGGGTATGTGTAATATCACAGAATGGATGTAATGACCATGTTTCGGATCTGTTGTTTATTACTGTACACAGATGAGGTTGCAATCAATCTAGCTTGTGTGTGTATGTGTCTGTGTGTGTGTGTGTTTGCTTGCGTGTGTGTGTGTGTGTGTGTGAGTGTGTGTGTGTGTGTGTGTGTGTGTGTGTGTGTGTGTGTGTGTCTGGACAGATGCATCCAGTTTTTCACACACTGAATCTCCCAGCTCTGTAATTTTGGCTGTACCAGACAAACCCAGACATACACATGCACACATACACACACACACACACACACACAGACACAGACACACAAGCATACACAGACACACACACACACATAAGATCAAAGTGTCTGAGTTAGTCAATGAAAACCACTCCACACACACACACACACACACACACACACACACACACACACACACACTAATCACTAATCCCTTCTAATTAGTGTAGTGTACCACCCACAGAGTGCTTGATGATTTCCAAATCAGTCCGTAGAGCTCCATCATTGTAAACAACAAAATAAAGAAAATCAAGACAAACGAAAATAAACTAAAATATTCCTCCATGACAACAGCTGTGCACAAGAGAATAAAACTGCACATATTTGCCTTCCTCCTGGTCATAATTAAAATGTGTGTGTGTGTGTGTGTCTGTGTGCTTTCATTGGTTGATAATCAATGTAGAAAATGAGAAAAGCATGAATGTGAGTGTGTGTGTGTGTGTGTGTGTGTGTGTGTGTGTGTGTGTGTGTGTGTGTGTGTGTGTGTGTGTGCTCACCTTGCATTGAGTCCCCTGTGAACTCCCCAACTGCCACTGAATATCCTGTGTGGAAGAATGTGAAGAGTGAGAGAGGTTGAGAGTGCCCAGACTCACCATCTGCAAAACTTTCTGTAGTCTGTCTGTGTATGTACAATATGAACATGTACATGTGTGTGTGAGTGTGTGTGTACTTGCATATTGCTAATTAATTAGATTTCAAACATCTCTTTAATCTCATCTCTTTAATCATTAACAATGTTTCTTAAAACCCTCACTAAGCACATTTGTGTGTGCGTATGTGTATGTGTGTGTGTTTGTGTTTGTGTATGCGTGTGTGTTTGTGTATGTGTGTGTGTGTTTTCATGGAGCAGATCTTTGGAATTATTGCTCTGCTTGGAATGCAGATACCATCTGTGTGTACCTGAGGGATTCCCCTTAAAATATTGGCATGTTTTGAATGTAACCTCCATATGTGAATCTCTCTCTCCCTCTCTCTCTCTCTTGCTCTCTGTGCTTTTGTTTATCTAAGATAAATTATGCCAGGTTTAAACAGGTTAATCCTACTGACCCAAAAAGGCACATGCATCTGAGAAACGTCACTAGGGTCTCATCACACATACACACACACACACATACACACAGACACACAGAGAGAGAGAGAGAACAGGAAAACCCTAGGACATGATTTATCTCTTGAATCTGTCAAAGCCTTCACAGACCACTAAATAAACAGACTCAGGCATACAAACACACACATTAACCAGACAAGGAAAGATACATTTATCCCAACTAAACCTTTATCATTTTGACCTTTATCATTTATCAATAAATATCAATAACTTGGCTTGTTGGAGCATAATGATAAAATCAGGAGTATGGGTCCTCTTACCCAGGTAGCTATCATCATAGGTGTCCGCAGCAGCGCCTGTCTGTTTTTCCCCTTGCACTTTCCTCAGGATTGCCTTCAGCGAGTAACCATTCAGAATCTCAGCTACACCCACAGTGATGATTTGGCCTGAAAACACACACACACACACACTTTAGTAAACCAGTAAATTTTACTATTTACCATAACCTTCATGATAAATTTATCTGAGGGGGATAACACTTTACATGATCCAAGGTTATCTGTCTTCGACACACATACAGTGTATGAAAGATCTCTGAGCAATGTTAGCTTTGATAAATTTCTTTGAAGAGCCAAGACTTTTCTCTCCAAATAAAAATCCATTACTGGTCACAGCCTGTGTACTGTATGTATGAGTTAAGTGCGTGTGCATGTGCGTGTGTGTGTGTGTGTGTGTGTGTGTGAATGTTTATGCATGCTTGTGTGTGTGTGTACGTGCATGCATGTACGTGTATCCTTGTGTATGTAGGTGTGCATGTGAGTGAGTTTTTTGTGTGTGTGTGTATATGTGTGTTTGTGTTCCTTCTGTCTTTGTGTATGTGTGTGTGTGTGTGTGTGTGTGAGTGCGATTAGTGGTTCGGGGGCAAAGGCAGCTCTTATTGGAGCCAAATGGAAGGGTGACAGGCGTGTGCGTGCCCCATGTTGACATGGGCAGACTAATGAGGGGCTCTTACACAGATGGGCTTCCTATAAACACTCGTCTGACAGAGCCTGGTTCAAGGTCCTGTCATCAAACATACACACACACACACACACACACACACACACACATTCAAACCTAGTTCCACATTCTCTAATAGAGTCGTCAGCATGTCTGCACGAATGTGTTACTTTTTTCTTTGTGCTTATACTGGTGTGTGTGTGTGTGTGTGTGTATGTGTGTGTGTGTGTGTCCCTCCAAATGCTTTAAACCTGTGGAGTGTGCTCAGGAATAGTTAGCACAGGAAGACAAATTCCCTCCATCCCCACCCGAGAGCGAAACATGCCGCTCACCTTTTCAATGCCCACAAATGTAACGGTGACCTCCACAACACACACGCGCCCTCACACGCTCACAGCTGAGGTTAGCTTCTCCTCGGACAGAGGAGCGGAGGAGTCAGGCTCAAAGAGAATGTGAGCTGCAGTAAAGGTTTTCAGCCCTCTGCTGAAGGAGAGGTTAAACAAACCCATCTTACACACTGCAGCTGGCCACTGCTCCTGCCCCAGCCTACACATCAATCTCCCTTAATGTGTGTGCATGTGTGTGTGTGTGTGAGAGAGAGAGAGACAGAGAGAGAGAGAAGGTATATACTGCTGGCAGAGTCTGGAGTGGATACCAAAAGATTTAAAAACACACATACACACACATAACCCCCCCCACCACACACACACACACACACACACATGGACATACACCTGAACATCTGTTTGGCAGCACACTAAGGATTCTGCAAAAACCCTCCCCTCTATCAATCAGAACTTTCCCATCACACACTGCTCCTCTCTCCCTTTTCTTTTGCTGCCTTGCAACACTAACATTCAAGGCTGGATGCAGACTCACTGCAAATATCTCCTGAACTACAAGAGAACTGTAATTATAACAATATTATTACCTCCTGCTAAAGGGCCATTCAGACCCGTAACAATACTATAAAGATAGCTGTAACTATAACGATGTTGTTAGCATCCACACTGATCAACGATAAGTACTTACTCACGTCAATGAATGTAATGTCTAAAATTCATAGGATTCTTATTGGCTGTCAGCTTTTTAAGTGTCCACAATATCAGTCTGAAAGCGGTACCAACTCTGTCATTATTGTAATTATAGTTTGGGGTGTGGATGTTGTCATTCATAACACCTAGAGCAATAATTATTGGTTATAGTTACAGTTGGGCCTTAACACTGCATCTTCATATGTTTCATATCACAGATAATTTTATGTCATCACTAATGACATGTTATAAATGTAATATCCTAAGACATTTCATATATTTACATTTATCAAACCACATGCAAAACTAAACCCTAACAGTTAAAACTATCTCGCCCATTGCAAGAGAAGTTTGGTCTCTACTCCACCCTCTCTCTCTCTCACTCGGGCTCCCTGTCATACATCTCAGAGGTTAGAGGCAGTCTGAATGGACAGAGCATGAGAATGGTGGAGAAAGGGAAAGAGAAAGAGAGAGAGAATGAAAAAAAAAAACAGGGAGAGCTTTATGACCTCTAATGCATTTGTAATTGTCTCTGAATGATGATAAGTGGGAAGGCACCAATGACCCCTCTTAACATTCCCTCTCTCTCTTTCTCTTTCTCACACATATACACATAACATTACGTATACTATAGGGAGTATATATAATGTTATTATTTGTGACATCCTAAATCAGTTTCTATGACCCTGTGCTGCTGTTGTCCTCTTATACTGCTGGCAGGAGGTTTAACTCAAGTGGAGTAAGGGAGTGAGGGGGCAGCAGAGTGGACATGTCTGTGAGTGTGTGTGTGTGTGTGAGTGTGTGTGTGTGTGTGTGTGTGTATGAGGGAGTGAGGGGGCAGAGGAATGGACATGCGTTTGGTTTATGTGTTTCCAGCTGGAGAGGGACCCCTGGCCCAGGCTCACACCAGTGGAGCCCATAGAAATATATACACATGAGCACACACACACACACACACACACACACACACACACACACACACACACACACACACACACACACACACACACACACACACACACACACACACACACACATACACGTACACACACACACACACACACACACACACACACACACACACACACACACACACACACACTCGCACACACAGCTTGAGCTCTTGGCTCATGAGTACCATCTAAGGGTAACTAATGAGGATAAGATAATGTGTGTAAATACATTACAACAAAGTTCTCGTAACCATTAATCCAGTCACAGTTGTTTTTACGCCCAGAAGGAGCCAGAAGTGCATTAATGGTGTGCATGTGTCCAGTCCCACATCACTTAGTGGTTTCATAAAGTATTCATGAAAAAAAAACTTAAGAACTCAAGGATATTAACACTTAGTGATAACATGTTATCTTTCTCTATATCTACCTGCCATTGTGTGCTAACCACTCATCTAATGCCATTGTGAATTACTGCTACATTGCATGAGTACATTATTGCATTACTTTGATCAGTACATTAAGATATAGCAAGACGTTAGATAAATATAAATTTAATTCTTTACCTTGCCAGTAGAAACTGCCAGGACCCCCTACCACCAGAGT
>JAIFZK010000019.1:9337500-9347500 GCA_027481765.1 Tenualosa thibaudeaui | reverse complement strand
AGGCATCTTAGGGACTGAGAGAGAGACAGAAAAAGTGAGAGAGTGGGAGAAAGAAAGAGAGAAAGAAAGAGAGGAGAGAGAGAGGACGAGAGAGAGAATGAGAGAGAGAACGTGAGAGAGAAAGGAGAGGCCACGAGAGAGAGAGAGAGAGAGAGAGAGAGAGAGAAAGAGGGGAGAGCATTCCAAGTCCTTAGATGTTTCTTGCAGAGGTTCTCATCATCTCAAGTTCCTGTCTCCCCTCTGTCTGCTAATCTCCAGCCTTGCCCTTATCATCCCTGTCTAATACCCTAAAATGCCTCTCATCATCTCATCAGTCTCACATGTCGAGACCAGATCTCTTCTTACTGATCCTTTTATCAATGTACATGTCTTCCCTTTGAAGGTGTAGCTGTTATTTTTTATCCAGCACACAATAGTGCAATTGATGGGCAGACAGTGAGGTTAATATGAGAGAAGAGGAGTTCTTAGTGCAGGTAAGGACAGAAGAGGAAGGAGCTCAGTGTGGTGGGCATCACAGGGCTTACCATTACCACTTACTTACCACCACTTTGTTCCTGTGGGTGCGTACGCTCGCCCCAAACCACTGGTGGGACTTAAACTCCAGAGGCTCCCGCGTCCCATTCACCTTTATCATCCTGTTATCTGAGGGATGGAGAGAGAGAGAATCAGACATATGCAGTGTGAGTGTATATGCAGAGAGTATATATGCAGAGGGAGAGATGAGAGAGAGAGAGAGAGAGTATGACTCAGAGAATGTGTCTGGGTTTGACATCATTTTTAAAAGGTGTGTCTGAGGACACATTCTTCTATCTAGCTCAAAGTAGGTCCCCAGAATAAGACAGAGGGACTGAAATGTGTTGGGGGGGAAAGAGAGGTTGAGTGTTTTTCATGCCGAGAGCAAGACACAAGGGCAGACAACAGATATGTGATACTCTGAAGAACTTCAGGGCTCGTACATCTGTTTCTGCTGTTTGTATGACTCTCTCACTCACTCACTCACTCACTCACTCACTGTGTCTGCATGTGTGTACAATATATGTGCATGTGTGTGATGTGTCTCTCTCTCTCTTTCTGTGTGTCTGCATACAGTATGAGCGTGTGTGATGTGACAGTGTGTGTGTGTGTGTGTGTGCAATCCATGGGGGTCTGCCAGCTGCATTTGTTTAAAGTGCCATACATAAAAACACATCAGCCCTCCACTCAGTCATTTTTTTTTCTTGTTCTTTTTACTTCTTACTTTCCACTTGTTCTAATGTTTTCCTCAACACAATATCAGACATAAAGATTCTCTAGCACTTCCTACATGCACAGCTATGCAAGCGCCGTATGTGTGTGTGTTATATCCTGTCACATTAAAATGACACGCACACAATGGGGGAATGCAGAGGTGCATCATGTTTACATCATGTCTTACACAAAGGCAATGTAACATTCTGATCTGTCAAATTATACGTGACTAAGATCCACAAGCTCATCCACACTAGTTGTGATGCACTTAAATATTTAACAACATGGCTATGTAACATAAACTCTGGCACTTTAGCTTGCCTACTTAACATTTGTACAGTTTTGACAGCAACATATGATGTGACTGACACAAGAGAGAGTTTCCCTCTGTGCTGGGCTTTTTGTGTCTGTCAACTGCCAAAACATGTGACGGGTACAGAAGAATGCAAGGAAAAACACACTACCACATTACTCCCTGTTCTACTCCCTTCTGCTGTATCAAATGGATTCACCTGACCTTTTCTCAAAAGCACACATGCACATACAAGGTGCATTCCTCAAACACGTGTACACACACACACACACACACACACACAACCCAGGCAGGTAGAGTCAAAAAGACACATTAGGTCTAAGGTCAGTTGTCACGGATTGTTTGGTCACAGAGCTTGCATGCATTTCACATAAAGCAGATTGCCTCCTGCCCAGCAACACTAAAAGGCAAAACAGTGACTCTGTGCTCTCTCCTCTCAACTCACACCCCACGAAGAGGGAATTTCATGCGTGGCCCTCTAGCGGATAGAAGTGGAGCAGCCTTCGTTTTGCTGCGCAAATGACCGCCAGTTGTGCTCTGGTTGTCTGCGCGACTTGATTCGTTTGCACACAACTTCATTCTCTCAAACCAGCCAGCACAGCAGTGAAACACCGGCTTGTTAAGCAGCTTTCCGCTCACCAAGCATGGAAGTCGATGGCTGTGGAGTCGCTTTTACGACGACCACAAACATCAGTCACGCCGCCAGCCGCCACCAGCATCTGCTGAACACATGATGAGTGCGCGCCAGCCTAAATGTCGCTTTATTAGCTTTCTCCCGCATACCCCACATCACACATTCCAAAGATTATATGTAGCTTTCTCTTAAAAACTTTAACTCCACATTTAATAAATGTAGCCTGACTATTGGAGTGTGAGGGATAAACTTCACCGGATGTGGTGAGCGCCATCAAAAAACTAAAGGAAGAAACAAATAATGTAAAAATGACATATGTAATCTAACACCGGCATGTGTATAGATTGGTCCATGGCAACGCACAGATGTTCAGATCACAAACCATGAGTTGTTTGATTTCATGTTGGGTGATTGGGATGAATAGACCCTGCCCTCTGACGGCAATAAGCTGTGAATTGGGGGTTCGTATTGCATACGACAGAACCAAACAAAATTGCGACCTGAAAAAGGGAAAGTATCAGTTATCGCTACGTCATACGCAGCGCCCATAACAAGATATGACCGCCGACTGTCCTCACCATACGGCCCATACGCGCCTCTAAGTCTGTGCACAAAACGCTCTACTGATGGACAAGAGACGCCAGCAACTGCCAGAAACTGGATAAACAGGAGAAGAGCACTTAAGCAGTTCCGAAATAGATATGTCCTAGCCTATCTGTAGATTTATGAAGGGCAATGCTATGTGCGCAAAACAGAGTACAGCAGCAGGCCTTCAAGTTCAAAGCCTCTCCTTTGTTGTCGCTGCATAGCTTCTTTTATGAACAAACAAGCTCTCTGCATCATGAAAAGAAGCCATGCACCGTTACTCACTTGCTTTATCAAAGGGAATTTGGCTGCAGGAGTCGGCGTCGCTTGCCGGCCAAGGGCAGTAGTACACAGCACCCCCCTCCACAATTCCAGGCTGGGTGGTGTTCGCTTTCGGTGCCCCGATCAGCACAGTCATTCTGTAAGGCGAGACACCAATGCATATCACACAAATGCCTTAAGGGAAAAATTAGAACTTCTATAGGGAATCGAACGAAAGCTACAAAACCTTCAACATAACCCCAAACCCGTTCTTACAGTTTAACTCATCCAGCATCACAGGATACCTCACCTGCGGTAAACTTCAAGTCGTAAAGTTATCTAAGTCCTTCCTGAGATTGATTTCTTCACATTTGAAATGAAATAGTTTAAAATATCACATGGCACTACTGCACATTATAAACCATTATCGGTCACGATCTAACCCGCAAGCTCAACTAAGAGCATTTAAAACCTCAGGTGAGGAAACCATAGATGGGATGAAGATTGCCTGGTTCTTTGTTAAAATTTGTTTACTTTATACATACATGTTTTTATCTGGGTCCGGTCGATAGAAGTCCACAGAATAGCCAAAATAACTGCCCTTGGGTCCATTGTAAACTGAAGGTTTCTCGGTATCCAAATTAAATCCGTCTACTCCGACACGAACAGAACACACAGACAAAAGCACCAAGGATAACCTTGCACAGTTACACATCTCTGCGGCTGTAATAGGAAAGTTGAATCCAGTAAATTCAGAGAGGTTGGAGCTGGATTAGGAGACAAGACTGACTGATAACTTCAGAAAGAGAGAGGGGCACAGAAGACATGAGGTGGTGAAATGCTCGCTCCAAAGACTTCACTCTCGGCTGTCAAAAGTCAGTTCCCGCTCTTCTCGCTGTAGCCTGCACGCTGTGCTCACTCCAATACAACATTGGAGAATGGGCTCCGAGTCTCATACACCACATCACAGGGAGCGAACCTCTCGCGTCATCCGGTTACCTCCTTTTATGGAAAGTGCCCCTTCCTCATTTGGAGAGACTTGATATTGTGAGATTACGCCTACACCTAACAAATATTATTTATCCGACTATCTGATTAACCACTTTCAGTTTTATCCTCTTATCCTTAGTCGCTGTATTGAAGTTGGAAAAATATGGCATCAGTTGACAGCAATTATGCGTAATTACGTAGGTCGGGCTTCCAAAAGTTAAACATAGGTAGGCGAAGTGTGAGCGGTACGTCCTGAGCTATGCCATAACATTATGGTGGACGCTGAATGTGTTTAAAACCTATAAGTCTTCCCAGCCCATTTCCGCAGACTCTAAATATAGAACACAAGCTCAAGTCTGAGTGCGAGGCAAGACGCAACTTGCAGACAGACCGAAGTATAAGGAGTTAAATCCTATCTCTCTCTCTCTCAATCTCCCTCTGTCTCTCTCTCTCTCTCTCTCTCTCTCTCTCTCACACACACACACACACACGCGCGCGCGCGCGCTCTAGAAGTCAAGTTGAACTTCATTTAGAAATGTCTTGCACCATTTTTCTTTACGCCACACTGCCAGAAAAAGGACTGAGGGTTCATGATATATTTGCACGTGAATATTGTCTGAGGATAGCTGTTATTAATCACTCATTATTCAATTGTCCATTCAGTTGGTCATGGCACCCATTTATGCAATTTAAGCCATTTCATTAACTAGGCCCATCTATCATTGGATACACACACATTTGTATGCCACACTCAGTAAGTGGTAAAACAGATTTCATTTCTAACAATGTACAGGGCACCCATGAAGAAAGAAAGCAAACATCACTCGTGCTCTTGTCTAATATTGAATTACGATTATATGACAAATATAAAGATGTGACATGCCAAGTTTTAAACTTAAACACACTATAAATCACCATACCCTGCCGAGAACTGGCAGTTGCTGCATGAGGTTTCATGTGGAAGAGCATTTCACGTAGCCAACAATCAACTACGGGTAATTCATCTGTGAAAAACATGGGTAACTGGACTCCGCTGATTAATTCAAATGATTAAGAAATTTGTATTTCGTGTGTTAATCTCTATAAGATTTCTAAGATATGGCAGGAGTAAGGGTATAAAGCATGTTGATGGCATTAGGGTCCTGCAGTAGGCCTAGGCTTTAATCTAACCCTAGGCAGTAATCTAGGCCAAACAAACACTATAAGCATACATACATGGGGGGATCTGTCTAATCCTGCATGAAGAGGCCTTCTTGAAGTTCAGCGGTCAAAACGTTTTGAAACGTTTGGTACGGTTACCATTCATCTCTATGTGTAACGTAGGCCTATAAAACATTTTGCAACGTTTTGTCGTCTTGAACTCGACGCTGTTCTTTGACTTTGGGTGCTGAAAATGATTGGGGAGATACGCGAGACATGGGACAGTGATGAGGATCTCTTGTGATCTATTGTGTTTCACTGGCTGGCGCTACTATGACAAATCCAAATGAAGAGTAGACAGACTGCATTATTTTATGGTAAGACTTTGGGTCTTCTGACGCCTTTGAACGCAAATCTTTTACACATTAGGACTGTTGAGGTAATACCGTTTTGAAAAATTTCCTTTTTCCTTATACACTCGTCAAGGAACAGCAAAGAGTGGTGTGAACCTTCGTAAATATGTATCATTAGAGAGAGCAAGAGAGAGCGATAGATAGATGGATATATATATATATATATATATATATATATATATATCTATATATATATATATATATATATAGAGAGAGAGAGAGAGAGAGAGAGAGAGAGAGAGAAAATCAACTACCAAACTACAGGATACATCACTAATCTAGGTTCATCACACATTTTCACACAAACCTACCTTGAACATCAGAAGAGGTTAAGCTATTGCAAAGGACGGTAATCTTTCTCTTTCAACACCTGTAGTGTTGGCTCACGATTGCCCTTGCACACACAAGGGGTATTGAAATCTAACCAATCCATCATGGACTAGGTATGCTTGGAATTTAGAAGATACAGCTGACAGCTAATAATAAGGCGAAAACGGCAAAGGTAAGAAGGTACAGGAGCTCGTTCCCTCTGTTAGAGCAATGGACCTTAAAAAAAGAAAGCAAATCCTCAGGAGTGCACTTTAAGTGCCATCAAGCTATTCCATTCCTACGGAGACCCCGCTCACTGTAAAATATGGCCTCCATTTCTGACGCGAGGGTTTCACTTTCGGTGTCGGTATATAAACTCGCATTGTTTCAACGGGTTGATGAAACTCCCTCGACTGAAATATGAAAGTCTCCAGACGGTCATAGGGCCAGTTAACCAGACGCGCACCAGTGTTTACACTTGTCACAGGGCCGCGCGCCTCATAGATCACTACACGCTCAAGTGAAACAGAATACGGCGCATGGTTTCAGTTTAAAAAACGTCTCAGCCATGCACCTGTGATTGAAATCTTTCCATTGGTCTACCAAGGAGGTGCAGTTGGCCTTTGGAAAACAAAGAAGCACTTTTACAGGGAAAGACTGAACAGGTTGGCAATTAACAGAACCTAATTGTGAATGTTTTGAAAGACACAAGATGATGTTTTGCATGTTTGTTATAACTTTGGTCTTTTTTGGGGTGTGTTACATTATCTAGACTAAATATCTAGACAGAATAAACTAACCCAGACTAAATAGATAAATCCTGAGGACGGCAGCTCCAGGAGCTCTCACTCCAATGATCTTTCCTCTAAATATCAAGACACACACACGACTGACTACACACAAAAAAGGAGAAGAAAGGGGGTGTTTATTATGGGCAAGCCACTGGGGGTAGAATAAATAACGATTGCAGGTTGTTTCCATCCCCGTGCAAATCAACCCAGAGTGCACAATGAAACAGTCCTCACATTCTTGGCCAGTAGCAAGCAACCTGGAGGGAACAAAGAAAGAACTCTCATGAACAATGCTGATTCCGTCCCATTATCACCGCAGCCTTTGGAACAGTGGAGCAGTGGCTTGGTCAGTGACCAGTAGCCGGAGGCATGTATCAGATTAGGGTTACGTCTGCTTCAGAGTCCGTTAGTGTGTGGCCTCCCATCTCCGCTTTTCCTCTGTAGTGTGATGATGCCTTCTTCCTCTCCATAGCCTGGCCCTTATTACATACGTAGTGTGTGTTTGTGTGTGTCTGTTGTATTCTTACTTAGGCATATGAGTGCATATAGGTGTATATGAAAACGTCTGGGTGTTAGTGTGTGTGTGTGTATGTGTATGTTTGTGTGTGAGCGTTTTTGCGTTTGTTCCATGTCTCCATTCAGGAAAAATAATATCCAGCCTAAGGTTTCGATACCCCAGTCACTTAAATATCCGCAAAGCATATAAACAATTCAACTTGAAGGAACCCTTAAACATGGAGGAATTGGACCAACATTTCTGACGGTATGTGTCAGCTCTGATCCATGCTGTGGAAGTCCACCTTATTTAACACAAAACATAGAGAGCAGGGTGAGGGGGAGAATGCAAAAACAAACAAATAAGCAAACAAACACAAAACAAAAATGCAAAAGTAATAAAATAAAAAAAAAAATTATTCATTAATTAATTGTTCAGAATTTCCAAGGATTTTAAGAAACCCCTGAAATAAACACTTGAAATATCTTTTCAAAACCAAACAAAAAATGTACAAGCCATTCCAAACATGTAAGACAGTCATGAGTATACGTTTGTGTACATGTGTGTATAAAGGAGTCCATTCATAACTATTTTGAGTTCAGGCACTGCAGTGGCCTCCTAAGTGCTGAGTGGCGAGAGTAGAGGGGTCTTTGTGTACTGATGGGACAATGATTATGAATTCATCTCTTTTTTTGCTGCAGGTGTGTGTACATGTGTGTGATGGAGGATCCAGCATTCCTGTTGTGAGTGGTGGGGAAGGATGTACACGTCTGTGTGAAGGAGAGTGGGGGACGTTCAGGCATGGAGGCGTCTTAATTCAGTGATGGCGATCTCTCTGTGGTCCACAGAAGCTCAATGTACGGCCATTTGGTTTGCAGACAGCGTTTGACTGGGGTGTCATCCGTTCGTACCATAGGGTCCTCAAAACCTAGCACCAGTGCTGTGCCTTGCACATAATTCACCTGTGTGGATACACACACACACGTTAGGAAAGAATAGTGACAAACACTGTTAGTTAATCTTGCTCCCTCCCTTTCCCCCCCTCCTCTCTCTCTCCTCACACACAAACAGACACAGACAAACACACACACACCCTCTATTATCAGCGCATACTGCTCATTAGGCTCTTGGCCTCTTGTGATGACATCATCAAACCTGAACAAGTGGATGGCTTCCATATGGAAGAGCTCGTGTTGCACTGCTGAATGTGTGTGTGTGTGTGTGTGTGTGTGTGCACGCGTTACCTGTCCTACTTTAAGAAATCATGGTGCACATATGTATCTGAACTTTCCAAGAATGTGCGTGTTCAATGTGTCTCTTCAATCTGATATATAGGCCAGCTTGACCTGTACCACATTCACGCTTGCACGCACACACACTCACTTATGCACGCACACACACACACTCACTCATGCACGCACACACACACACTCACTCATGCACGCACGCACACACTCACTCATGCACGCACACACACACTCACTCATGCACGCACACACACACTCACTCATGCACGCACACACACACACACTCACTCATGCACGCACACACACACACACACACACTCACTCATGCACGCACACACACTCACTCATGCACGCATGCACACACTCACTCATGCACGCACGCACACACTCACTCATGCACGCACGCACACACACTCACTCATGCACGCACGCACACACACTCACTCATGCACGCACACACACACTCATGCACGCACACACACACTCACTCATGCACGCACACACACTCACTCATCCACGCACGCACACACACTCACTCATGCACGCACGCACACACACTCACTCATGCACGCACACACACACTCACTCATGCACGCACACACTCACTCATGCACGCACACACGCACACACTCACTCATGCACGCACACACACACTCACTCATGCACGCACACACACACTCACTCATGCACGCACACACGCTGGTCATCACCTCTTTTTTGTGAGTATACGTGTTAATGTTCAAGTATGCAGTGTACAAGAGATGATCGCGTACACAGTAATTTGGCAAAAATAAGTGCCCACATGTAAGTGTGTATGCATGTGTGTTTGTGTGTATGTGTGTGTGTGTGTGCAGCACTTTAACTACTCCTAACTAACTGTAAACGCACATTTCCTTTGGTGCTTCCTGTTTTAAGAGCAGCTCAATCCATCATCACAATTCTCCACCTAGAAGGATGTTTATATGTGAGTGTGTGTGTGAGAGTGTGTGTATGTGTGTGTATACACATACACATTTGTTAATGCTGGAGTGAATGCTGTTGAGCTAAACCTAACACTCAATTCTATGTAGTCTGCTTACTACTCTTAGGCACTGTAGCCCTGTACTGGTGCTGACTACTCATGGAAAAGGGATCAGACACTCAGTGACTGATGAGACCATCACAGTAAAAGCGCCTGCAGATGGAAAAGCTTCAGACGTGTTAGTCAGTTATTTTCCTATGGTGAAGCGTTAATGTCTCCATTTCTGACAACACTACAAGTTCAAATATTTTCAACTTCGACCCTGCAGTGATTTTAGTGGAATAAAGCTATCTTTTGCATGTTAAGTTCTTGCAGCCTCCGGAATACTGGTCAGATACTTGGGGATTGTATGGACAGCCAAATCAGTCCTTCATTGTTATAGTGCATGGCCTGTGAAGGACAGATCAGGCCTTCATTGTTATAGTGCATGGCCTGTGAAGGACAGATCAGGCCTTCATTGTTATAGTGCATGGCCTGTGAAGGACAGATCAGACCTTCATTGTTATAGTGCATGGCCTGTGAAAGACAGATCAGGCCTTTACAGTTATAGTGCATGGTCTGTGAAGGACAGAT
>JAIFZK010000019.1:9215000-9332500 GCA_027481765.1 Tenualosa thibaudeaui | reverse complement strand
GGGTCTGACCTACGCTAGCAGGTCTGCTCCTTAATCGTCTCGTCTTGGTTTAAATAAACAGTTTTCTGGGTTTGCGTTTACTGTGTGGTATAATAGGGATTGATGACCCTGATGACACCATAACCTTAACACACACACACACACACACCTGGAACACTTGAGTCTACAAATGAAACATGCTGTACTGGGACAAGTTATGCAGCTGAGGTAACACACATGTGTGTGTGTGTGTGTGTGTTTAGATCTGGACTCAATCTCCATGGCATGTGTCAAGAGGGGATGGTCAAAAATGTGTGTGTGTGTGTGTGTGTGTGTGTGTTATACCTTCTGGATCATAGGTCTGAAACACTCTCCTGGCCTGTTCTGACGGAGACTCTGGAGCCACCAAGGCTAATTCCTGTGAGTGCGTGTGTGTGTGAGACAGAGAGAGAGAGAGAGGGAGAGAGAAAGAGAGAGAGTGAGAGAGAGAGAAAGAAAAAAAGAAAGACAAAGAAAGAGAGAGACAATGGGTAGTTAGAATACATAGTTCAGGCAGATAAGGGGAAAAAAAGGAAAAATCCTAATATCACAACAAGGAAATCTGGATGAGATGAGATATTTGTCAGATGACAAATTCCACTAAGCTCGTGGCCAAGCCATCTCCGCTCTCTACTAAACATGGAAAAGATAAAAACAGTGTTCCAAATTCAACTTCCAGCACCTCAAATACAACATTCCTGGTGGGGGAACCTCATGAATTTGAACAGGAAAAAAACTGGGATATTTTTCCCATCAGTCACTCCAGCAGGCAGATCAAAGGTCTGACAATCAATCACACTGCCGAGTTCCATTTAGTCCACAGACATGATGGGATCTGGGTTTCCTGGACAGACAGCAGATAAGATGGTCAGACCAGCTATTATTGGCCACCTCTCCCCTATCCAGTGGACTAGAGACAACTTTTTTGGCTGTTGATAGAAACCAATTTAATAACTTTGTGTAAAGAAATATGTGTATGTGTGTGTGTGTGTGTGTGGTTACAGGTTACGTGGGTTAAACACTGTGTTTTGTGTTTTCTCACACACACACAAAACAAGGAAGAATCAAACAAGGTTGAGCACGCACACACACAAACACACACAGTTGGAATGAAAACAAATAGTGTGTGTATCTTATCGGCATGACATACTAATAAATATCTACTCGTGTTTCAAAAAGAAAACACAGTAATGCAGAGAGGGCGAGAGAGAGAGGGAATAACTTTGCAGGAATGTTTCCAACGTCAGATCCAAACAGAAAAATATCCTTCATTTGAGAAGGAGATGAGATGTGAGAGTGTTTGAGTGTGTAAATCAATATGTGTGTGTGAGAGAGAGAGAGAGGGGGAGAGAGAGAGGAGAGAGGGGGAGAGAGAGAGAATCTTTCAGCAGGTTTGGCTAGAGAGTTTAGTCTTTTCGTCATCTCTTCAGTTTTTCGTGTTTGCAGTGCCACTGCAGAGTAATGTTATGTTACTGTCAGCTTTGCCTCACCTCATTCAGTCTCTCAATGGCACACACAAGCACAAAAACATTCATAAAGTGAATAAAGTCGGCCAAGACAAATGAACTGACAAAGGTGTTTATAGAACAGCTCTCCCTCTCCCACACACACACACCAACTTGCTATTGTCTCACAGGCTAGCCACTAAAACACAAATGCATTTAATGGCTTGCCTGGTATCTGTCTAACAGACAATTATAGGGCAAACATCACACACACACAAGCACACACACACACACACACACACACACACACACACACACACACACACACAGAGACCTACAAACATGCTCATCTGACGGCATAACCCACAAAACAAACACATACATAAACAAACACACACACACACACAGACACACACACACAGCACTTAAGAGCAAATTACAGGATGGTGTGTGTGACGCTTCGCTGTGTTTGCAACTCTGAGTGTAACCAAGGCCCTGAGGGAGAGCAATAACCTGTCTTTTAGTCTCTCTCTCTCTCTCTCTCTCACACACACACACACACACACACACAAACATGCACAAACACATGCACACACAAGCAAACACAGCCCTGACATCAGAAAGTTTTGTATAACAATCTCATGTAATGCCAATGTCCAATGCATGGCCAATGGAGAGAAGTGTGTATTTCCAGTCGGTCTACAGGCAGCAACCCCAACAAATAACCAGCACACACACACACAGGCACGCGCACGCACATACACACACAAGACACAAACTGTTCATTAGTGGTGACCAAATCTATTCTTTGAGCCCTTACAAGGAGCAGTGGAGCCAAATCACACTGATGATACATGCTCTCAAGCATTTTGCATACACACACACATACACACACAACCAATGTTTTCACCAGGTTCTGAACTGCCGTTTTTTTTTTTCTTGCAAACATCAAACATGTTTTAGAGTCTGAGAATGTAGTCAGATAGCAAAACAGAGTAAAAGAGCAGCAAGTAATGGAAACATTAACAGAGAGAGAGGGGAGAAAGAAAAAGTGGAAGTGAGGAAGAGAGAAAGAGAGAAAGAGAGAGAGAAAGAGAGAGAGAGACCACCAGCCTTAGTGGTCAGGCTTGGATCAAATACAAAAAGTCACTCCAGCATCCACAGCGACAGATGAACATGAAACTCACTGGACACGTCTAATGTGTGTGTTTGTGTGTGTGCATGTGTGTCAGTGTGTTTGCAGTTTGGGAGACTGGTAAAGGTTAAGTCAGCCTGCTGAGAATAGCTGCCTTGCCATGGTTTAAAATTTAGCCTTAAAAGGTGATGTGTGTGTGTGTGAATGTTTGTGTGTGTGTGCACACTGCACCCCACTCTCTGAAGAGTGACACTGTCCAGTGCCAACATAGCTCACACACAGAGTTTAGGTACAGTGTCCATACACAAAATTGCATTACACATTACACACACTCCTTTAAGCAGAGAAACACATACATTCACTGTCAAAGAATCCACCAACACAGAAATGTGTGCACGCACACACAAACTCACACACATGCAGACACACACACACACACACACACACACACACACACACACACAGGTCTAAATAACATCTCTTTTCTCTGGCAACATTGTTCTGCTTGTTGCTCATTGTGCAGCTGAAGTACCTGAGCCACCTGATCCTTGTCTCCTGACCAATGACACACACACACACACACATACTTCTATCCCTCTCTGTCCGTCTACTCTCAAAGGCCTCAGTTTATGGCCCTCAGGGCCTTTGTTACTGAAGTTATTCAGTCATATCAGTCTGTCTCTTTCTCTATCTCTCTCTCACCCACCCTCTCTTCTCTCTCTCTCTCTCTCTCTCACACACACACACGCACACACACACACACACGTCTAGATGCACTCACTCACAGACATGCAAAGAGACCCATTCAATGAGAAAGCAGGGATTGTGCTCAGATAAGAGACGCCAGGAGGAGCTGCCTGGACAAAGACGCCACTGGATGGGAGGAGGTGTGTATTAAAGAGGAGAAAAGAGGCCACTGGATGGGAGGAGGTGTGTATTAAAGGGGAGAAAAGAGGCCACTGGATGGGAGGAGGTGTGTATTAAAGGGGAGAAAAGAGGCCACTGGATGGGAGGAGGTGTGTATTAAAGGGGAGAAAAGAGGCCACTGGATGGGAGGAGGTGTGTATTAAAGAGGAGAAAAGAGGCCACTGGATGGGAGGAGGTGTGTATTAAAGGGGAGGAAAGAGGCCACTGGATGGGAGGAGGTGTGTATTAAAGAGGAGGAAAGAGGCTTTCTATGTGTGTAATACAGAGACTGAGAATGTCACTAGGAGTGTAAGTGTGTGTGTAAGTGTGTGTGTGTCTGCAAGAGGACAGAAGACTGAAAGAATGATTAATGGTTTTTTGTCAGGAAAGACAAGGCCAGTCAGAGGCCCTCTGTCTGAAAAGACACACACACACACTCTTTTCATCCTGCCGAGCGGTACATTTTTGATCTGACTGGAATCCATTAAGTGATATTATTTTACATGGCTGCCCCCCCATGAATTTTTGAAACACAAATGAAGTGTGCACACACACACACGCGTGCACACACACTCACACGCACACTCAGAGGTGCAGAAACAGGAGCAGGAGCTATGTTGAGGTGAGGTCCTTACACAGCTGCCCCCCCATGAACTTTTGAAACACAAATGAAGCGCACACAGACACACACAGACACACACACACACACACACAGAGGTGCGGAAACAGGAGCAGGAGCTATGTTGAGGCGAGGTCCTTGGGGAAACAAGAAAAAGCGTAAGAGTGTGTGTGTGACAGTCAGCCTGGTAAATCTGTGTGAGACAGAAGCCCATAAAAAGACAGCCGGTTTTTCACTCACACACACGCACACACACCTGAGCATAAAGGTGGAAAGGAAGGCAGTCTGATGGAAGGAAAAAGGCAGCATGTAAGCCTCAGAGAGAGAGAAAGAGACAGAAAGAGATCTAAATGGTAAAAAAAAGAGAGGGATACTATGGTGACAAAAAGAAGAGAAAGCATGTGACATCTCCTCTGCCCTCTGTCATCCATCATCCATCCATCTATTCGTCTATTTTACACCTCCCTCGTTCTCCTGCTTGCTTGTGTGAGAGCATATCTGATTACTGTGCATTATAAACGGCTCACGTTTCCTACAAGCTGCGTTAAAAAGACCCTTTATTCAATTACTAACACACACACACACACACACACACACACACTTTTCCCTAAAGGTTTACATGTCCCTGTGGGACCCTGGTCACTCTGAGTGCATTTTAACGTGTGTGTGTGTGTGTGTGGTGTTTATGTGGCCAGGAAGAGGTCATTCCTGCAGTGCCGTTTTGTCTGCAGAATCAGATAAGAGTGAGGAACAGTAATCCCATCACTACCTAAAAGCCCCAACACAAAAAACGGCAACATGAGTACCTGATTCCCCTGACTAGACAGACACACACACACACACACACACACACACACACACACACACACACACACACACACACAGATCAAAGTAGGAATGCTTGAGACCAGTATAGTGAAACAAACCTATGACGTGTGAAAATGGCTTATTTGGCTAAGTGGACCAGGGTTATGGGGTGTCTTAGGGTAGAAGAGATCTTGGAGAGACACAAGAGTGTGTGTGTGTGATGAAAGTGTGCATGTGGGTGACATGGACAGAGTGTGTGTGAGGAGAGCGGGACGCCGGGAGTCGGACGGTACGGAGCGCTATGGCAACATCTCGCTCACGGATGCCTCGCTGGTGTTTCTATAAACTCCTCAAAAGGAACACAGGATTCACATGAGTCAGAGGGCAGTGTGGCACTATGCTTTTGTGTGTGTGTGTGTGTGTGTGTGTGTGTCTGAAAGAGAGTACACGTGTGAGTGCGTGTATCTGTCTGTGCTGGCTTACCCACTTTAAGCCCCTTTCCACGGGGAAAACCAAAGCAGATGGGCCTGAGAATGAGGAGGGGGTTGTGTGTGTGTGTGTGTGTGTGTCTGAAGGATCGCATTTCTAAACGGAAATCACATAGCTGTTTACCTGAGGGCACTCAGCATCACCAACCACAAGTACTTAGACCTTAATAACAGTGAGTTAGAGTGTGTACATGTATGTGTATGAGTGTGTATACGTGTGTGTGTGTGTGTGTGTATGTGCTTTGCAAAATACCTTATCAATCACACTCATATTCACTGTCTGTCAATAACACAGAGCTGTGTAACTAATAGATTCTCACAGTTCCGACTTTGTGTTTGTGTGCATATGGGAAAGAGAGATAGAAAGAGAGGGATGGATGGAGAGAGAGAGAGACACAGAGAGAGGGGTAAATGAAAAGAGAAAGGTACATGGATAGAGGGTGTATGCAACTGGTGAAGGTGTAGTCGATACATTGGAGGAAATATTTTAGGAGTCAGAGGTCAGTCTCTCTCTCTCTCACACACACACACACACACACACACACACACACACACACACACACACACACACACACACACACACACACACACACACACACACACACACACACACACACACACTCTTGAGGAAGGTCTACAGGTCACTGGCATTTCAAAGCAAGAGGCATTATTGAATTCTCCCCCTATACCTAACAGACAAGTGGACATGCGTCAAAACTAGGGAGGGGGAACTGATTCTAACCTCACACACTATTTGTGTGTGTATGTGTGCAGCTGCCAAAGACAGCTCCCCACTTTGGGGACCCGAGCCAGCACACACCACATCGGCTGCCTTATATGTCCAGAAAGGCCTCGCTCTGCTCTCCCCTTCTCCTGCCGTCTCTAGAATATTAAATCTATTACGGAGCGCATTCCTGTGTTTTTTGGTTCAATTTAAAAAGTAATGAAACAAAAAAAGAGAGAGACAGGACCTGCTGCCTGCCAAGCTGGCTTACATTAGAGTGTGAGGAGATGGGGAGAGGGAGAGAGAGAGAGAGAGAGATGGGGGGAGGGGGGCAAAGATAGAGAAAGGGTAGAAGAAGCAAGGGAGTAAGGGTGGTTTCATTAAATAAGGAGACATATCAACATGTTCCAAAGTCTACATGAGAGGCTCAATACATTTGCATTACATTATATTTATGCATTTAGCAGACGCTTTTGTCCAAAAGAGAAAAAGAGTCCCAGGTTCCTTAACTGCTAGACCACCAGTGCCCGCAATACATCAGATAGATGGATGGAGAGGGAGGGAGAGATTAACAATCAGAGAGACAGAGAGAAAAGAAAGAGAGAAAGAAAGAAAGAAAGAAAGAAAGAGATAGAGAGTCACAGAAAGAGACATTGAAAATTTGGAAAGATGCAGTGTGTGTGTGTGTGTGTGTGTAAGACTCACCTTAGTGAAGAACACTGACAAATGTGTTTCGCTGCCCAGGATCCAGACAGGGAACTTTGGAGACTTGAGACAGGCTCCCACCTGACGAGAGATCATACACCAATAAACAACAAACAACAGCCCAACTCACACCACTAGTCAGTAACACACACCAGTAACAACCCAACTTACCTGTAAATAACCAACACACACCAGCTGCGCACAGCAACAACCAAACTACAGAGAGTCAATAAGCGAAGCGACAAGTCTTATCAGTCAATAACCCAACAACCAAATTCATCCCAAACAATCTCAGAGATGTCTTTGTCTCAAATTTCAAACCACCACTCAACACTACACGCTTATCACTCAACAAAAAAAAGGCCTTAAAAGGGATCATCTGGAGTCAGTCAACCCCTAGCCCTGCTGATCCATGCTGATGACTAGCGCTGTCTGTGAGAATAAGAATGAGAGTAATTGGTACGTCGACTGAATTTGTGCACTGGCAACTAACGCTGACTGAAATGAAACTGCAACGTAATTTCTTTCCTTCCCTCCTCATCAGTTTGCGTTGACTGCCGTTTCGCTATTCCGTCTACGTTGCGTCAAATTTTATCATTTGCATTCCTACTGACAGCAATCAGCATCCTCGAACAAAACGTTTTTTTGGGGGGGCGTCTGATTGACATCCGACTCTTGCTTTAACGCTGTCCATGGAACACAGACTGCATCTCTAGCAGCCTACAGGATCTCAAGCACATCACGGCGCTCCACGCCATTGCTCATAAAGAACACTGCATTGCAGCAGCAATACACAGAACATTTTGCCCAGACACGATGACAGACCTTCATGAATAAGCTCCCCTTCAGCAATAGAATGGGGCAGCCACTACTGTTCTAATATGTATTAAGTAGGACAATAGAGTATTGAGAATGATTTGCTGGGGGAAATATTCTTTGGCAAACACTACAGGGTCCATGCAGTTCATTTCTCTAACACATACAAGCCTGCCAGTGGTTGTCCAACACTTCAAATGGGTTTAAGCTGCAAATAGACTTGGATGACAAAAAGCACACATCACACAGATGTATATACTCTCTCTCTCTTTCTCTCTCTCTCTCACACACACACACTCTCTCTCTCTTCAGAAAAAGTATTTCATATGCATTTACTTTGCCAGTTGGCCTTTGAATCGGAGTGAAAAGAATCTCCCTTAATAGGGGATCCTGGACTCACATACACTTTGAGTCAAGATTTAGTATTCACGAGTCAGCAGAAATGCCCCAAATTGCCTGGACTGCCCCAATGCACATAAGGCAGCCAAGTAAACACACATTAAGACACACTAGGTGTACATACTGCGGACACACGCGCACACACACACACAAAGATGATAGCCAGCCTGATGAAGCTACTGAAATAAATTTTCCACTGCCTCAGAATACATCTGGATTGATGAAGGATCAATCTGCAATAATAGCCTTTGTGTGTGTGTGTGTGTGTGTGTGTGTGTGTCAGTGAGAAGGCACATGTGTGCAGATAATTAGTCTCAATCAGAAGCCATAAGAAGATGTTTCCAGTTTAGCAGTATGGATCCCCAAGCACCAAATCCTTCTTTTCCTTCATCACACATCAACCCCCTCCCAAACATCAAACATCCAACATCCTTCCCTTTCTTCACCTCCATTAATGTTCTCATTCTTCTTTCTTTCCACTCATCTTCCTCTCCTCTCCTTCCACACTTTCTCTTTTCTATCTTCTTTTTTTCCACTCTTCCCTTTTTCCTCTCATCTTCTCAATCACCACCCCACTCTCTCCTACCTCTTCAGGCAGCAGGTTGAGGGGTGGGGGGTGGGGGGGTTAGGTTAGTCTCCCTCCCAACAGAAACATCATTATTCACTCTCATTGGACATGCATAATATAAACTTCCCTTTTACTCTGACCAAAACCCCCCAGTTAAGGACACCTAGCGCTTTTGCATTTCTGTGAAGTCAATGAGTAAGAGAATAAAAGACAGAGAGACTGAGAGTGTGAATGACTGAGAGAGAGAGAGAGAGAGAGATATGCTAATATTTGTGGCAGACATATATCATATTCAAGTTTGGTCGTTGGACGATGGCTATGCTGTATGAGTGTATAGGGAGGTGTTGGCAGGCTAGTGTGTGTTTCAAATTCAAATATTGTTGGCAACTGACTGCACTTCGAACATTGTATTCAAACTGGCATAAAGAGTGTGTGCACGTGTGTGAGTGAGTGTGTGTGTGTTTGTGTGTATGCATGCGCGCACGTGTGTGTGTTTGTGTGTATGCATGCGCGTGTGTGTGTGTGTTTGTGTGTATGCATGCGCGCGTGTGTGTGTGTTTGTGTGTATGCATGCGCGCGTGTGTGTGTGTTTGTGTGTATGCATGCGCACGTGTGTGTGTGTTTGTGTGTATGTGTGTGTGTGTGTGTTTCTTTTCCTACTTTTACAAGAGGTGTCAGACAGAAGTACTACACCATCAGAGGCCATTATGTCATGTGCCATATGGGAATGTGTGTGTGTGTGTTTGTGGCTGCTGTCGTTTTGACATGGAAATGGTACTGATCTCATTTCCCCTGACCAAGACGGCCAAAAACCACAGGCCCTACCTCTCTCTCTCTCTCTGTCTCTGTCTCTCTCTGTGTGTGACAGCACACACAAGAGCACAGCACACATTATAGCCATCAACAGCTCTGATTCATTATGTCAGAGACACTGTATAAAACTAAGATGTATAAATTTGTGTTTAAACACAAAGAAAAGCTTGGCTATAAACAGAAGCAAACAAATAAAAATCTCCTTCTCTCTCTTTCTCACACACACACACACACACGCGTAGCTGTGGTCTTTTATGGTACTCTCCACAATGGCAAACTTGGATGACCGAATTAACCCCATCCTCAGACTTCCTACTTCTGAACTCCTCTTTCTATTTTCTCTCTCTCTCTCTCTCCTCTGTGGAAATGTTTCCTTACCCACTGTTTACATCCCAAATAACTTAGGTGCTCCGCAAGCACACCAAGCTAATGTGTGGGAATGAATGTGTTTGTATATGAGTGGGAGAGATCTGTTATCTTGCTTAATGTATCACTTCAGGCCTTAAAACCAAATGTTTATTTACACACTAGCAGCAGCCAAAGTACTCCTCTGTGAACAGTGTGTCTGTTTGGGTGTGTGTGTAAGAAAGAGACAGTCAGTACATGTGCATGGTCATCTAAAAGCAAGCTATTGGCAATAACCGAGCTAATGATTTAACTTGAGGATCCAAGTAATCTGAGTACATATGCATGTGAAGAAAATCGAGTTATTGACCAATGTGTGTTTGACTCAGAGACACTAGGTGGCGATATACTCCTGTTCGCATTTCTACTAGCCTAGTCGTGGCTAATTTACCATTTATGGCTAATCCAAAGATGGTATGCTAAATCACAATCTTCCAATGTACGTTTTTATTGTTTTGCACACGAGACACATGCTGTACATGTGCACAAGCCAGCAGTTGTCGCCAGCAACTGTTGTTCCCAGAGCCTTTACGGACCTTGCCATGTCTTCATCATTTGAAGGTTGTGTGTTAGTTTAATCTTAGCTGCTGCCTGCTGGGAGAAATGCGATTCCAATCGGATTATCTGGGTATCTTAGCTTGATTATGAGTAGGCCAGTTCGGTTCGATTTCAGCCAGACTAACGTGTATACATGCATTTCAAAAGTTACATTTTCACGTAAACATACTGTCTACACTTCATGTGGTAGATACTTCATAACTCTCAGAAAAAACAAGAGAGATCTACACACACACACGCACACACACAGACAGACAGACAGACAGACAGACAAACACACATTATAGCTGTGTGTATTAGTTAATATGTTTTGATACATGACTTCCTTACCTTGCAGTACCGCAGTGACTCCATGAGTGTTAGAAACCCTACTGTGGCCTGTTCATTTATCCCTTTCAGCTCTGCAACACACACACACACACACACACACAAGACTCAGTGGACCTCACGTAAAAACATTCTAGTGGTCTTGGTTTGATCATACTGATATTTTGTCAAGGTGGCCTTGTGCACTCTGTGCTGTATCCCTTTTAAGACATGAAAGCTTTGTATTGTCCTTGGGTTGCTCTATTAAGTGAGGTAAAACGAACATTTCCATATGTCAGAGTGACACACAATGCCCATATGGCAGCACCTTTGTCATTAAATACATGTCAGTGTCATGTCATGTTAACAACACTCGTGTCACCTTTATGTAGACCCCTTCAAATAAAGTGTTACCTAATATTTGCTGACTTAACACATAAAACGTTTACTTCGATTTAAAGTTTGACAGTAAAGAAAATACGTTTTTGTGTATTTGTAAACATCTGATTTCATATATATATAGTATGGGATTCATATATTGTATAGGCTGGTGGTATAACTTAAACACCACATGATTCAGTTCAATGAGGTACATGTTATACACATTGATGGTTGGACTAATTTTGCTCTGGCTTTGATTTTGCTGAAACAAGACTGCGCCCTAGTGGCAAGCTAAAATATATATGTCAAACTCAAAGTTGAATGAGGCAGTCCCTCCATTTTTTCAACATTTTGCGACTACTGGATGTTTTCATAATCGCCGAAAAAAATTAACAAAATATGACCCATGATGTTAGAATTTCAACTATTTCACCTCTTCTGGTGATGGCAGCTTCTCTCATTCATGTCCACTGCTGTCTTTATTGATGTTGCGTCAATAATAAGTCTACTGGCTCACTTAAGCATGACAGTGCCCTGTTCTTCTTGAGTAGGTGTGAGGACAAACTGTTTTGCACTCTTACAGGGAGGCTACACCAGATACATTACCGATGTGTTAAGTCAAAGCCGTATCTGCCATAATAATTAACTTCCACTACATTTAATGGAACTGGCTACACCAAATGTGACAGCACAGTGAACATTCCAAAAAACAGACTAGTCTTCTAAATGTATTTTGACATAGCTTGACATAATGCTTCCGTGACATATCCAGTGCAGCCCTAGGGTTATATAGGCAACTTATTCTTATTCCACAGCTTATAAATTCTAAGGATTTACAGTATTAGCTCTCAATGGAGAATTTTGAAGGTGAGGCAGACAAACAAGGATAACTGAGCTTGATAGTGGAGCGCAGACCATTCCAAGATGTGATTTGATGCATGGGAACCCGCTGGTGTGTTATGCTAAAGCAAAGGATTTTTCATCCAGTATGTGTGCTATATTTTCCTCAGGGTATCAAAATTGAATAGATGGAGATTAAAGTAATAAAAAGTTCCTTGCAAAATTAAAGAACATACCGCCACAAAATCACAAAAACAAATTGCAAAATCTTGGAGGGACTGATGAAGACATGCTCTACATGTGAATAGTTAGGCAATCTTACTCATTCCAGAACACTCCCTGTCACCATCCCATACATTTGACACAGCACGGCCAGACACCAGGAGGTTGATCAAACTCTGACTGTGGGAAGAGACAGAGAAACACAGGTTACATACTGTTATTTACAGTATATATTTTTAGAGCTTATATATCTATATAACTGCTCTCCTTGCTGGTTCTTACCTGCCATGGCCATACACTGGGTCTATGAGTGGCTCAGTAGTGTCCTCAATCTCATTCCGAATGTTTTCTATCCCCTACACACACAGCACGTGAGAGCGAGAGAGAGAGAGAGAGAGAGTGAGAGAGGCATAAGACAACAATAAGTAACACATCGAGTAACACAATAAGTAACACAAGTAACGACAGACTACAGGGAATTCTTCTTTCATGTAGACACATATAAAACTTAACCACAGGCTGTAATATGATGGAGGGAAACAATGCTGAAAGACTACGAGCCTGCAGAACAGACTACCTCAGATTAAAGCAGAACCCACTGACACAACAGAGATAGAGCTCTCAGACACAGAGACTTACTTTGGTGAGAATAACCGAGTAAAGAAAGAGAAGAACTCCAAATTTGTTCCTCCAGCTGTCATAGAGAGACGACACAGCTTCCCGGAGCTCACACACCGAGTTTAATGTGCGTTTGCTAAGAAAGGGCACGGGAACACATGCACGCACACACACAAAAAAATTTACATTAGTACTTCTACTAACAAGGCACAAATACAATGCTTTATGCACTTATTTTTGCCATATAATTAATCTATCTATGTCGTGACAAAATAGAATTGAAAAAGGAAAAATCTCAGCCCAGGCATGCCCTTAAAATGAGCCAAACTTCAGGGCGAGTGAGAGAGGTTTATCTGTTTATTTTGCCTACTGTATACAGCATTGCAATCATTGACTACGGTTACATGCACATTGAATTCCGAATAAGGTCAATATTTTGGTTAGGGCAAGATACCGGGGGTCCCAGAAGGAGCATTTTCCGATTAATGTGTATACATGATTCTGAATTCTGTTTAATTCAGGCATAAACCAGGGGGTTTATTCAGGTTTTTAGAAACTGGAATACGACCAAATTCGGAAGATGATGATCGATATTAGGAGTTTACATGACTCACGTGCAAACCAAATATTGCCAATATTTCATTTAAAACCGGAATGTTCCCTGCATGTAACTGTTGTCCATGTGAAAGGGTCTTAGTTATTCCTATTCCATATTCATATGGTTGAAAACACATCAGCATACCTGACAGTGAATCATTTTAAAATGATTCATTTAAATTCTGGAGGCACTTAATACTGTAAGACAGTTCCATCATTTGATGATGAGGTCTGCTGTTATATATATTCTATTACACAGTAATTAATGTTGAATAGGGTTAGATCTAAACACTTACTGAATCAAGGAGTGAAATCGCTCAAAGCCAAGATCTTCCGCAGCCAATGCAGCTACGCACGCAAACACAGAGTGTCAGATAACACAGACATGATACAAGGCATTAGAAAAAACTCATCCAAGGCACTACACTATCAGTCTACAGATTAGCCTAGCACACAAAGGGTCAAAACATTAGTTAGCCAAGAAAACATAATCATGCCGTATGATTTGATGCAAATTCAAACATTGCACTGATTAAAAATCTTTTCATATCCATGAGAAATGGAATTGGACCTCTATTATTATGAGTAATTAAGACCAATTTACAAATTTTCCTTTCAGAAAAACAAGCAGCTTATGTCTGCTCTGCTGGTGATATTTTCAAATGCAAAAAAAAAACATTTGGAATGCATGCACAGGTGCAAAAGCACCTGATGAACACATAAGTGTGTGTTTGTGTGTGTGTGTGTGGGTGGGTGAGAGAGAGACATGCATTAAAAGCACTGGCAAATATCTGGCATGTCTGACCTTGCACAACAATATGTGTGCATGTCTGTGTGAATGAAAAATTTGTATGTGTGTGTGTGTGTGTGTCAAAGAATGGATACAGTGTGCAAACCTGTAAATATGACGTGTGTGAACATATGGGTGTGTGTGTGTATGTATGTTTGTCAGCATGAGAGTGTGTCTATAAGTGTGAATATGAGCCTCTGTGTGTGTGTGTGTGTATAACTGTGAACACACGCAAATAAACAGTGCTCACTGGGAAGCTGCTGCTCAGAGGACTGGCTGGGCACAGCCTCCGGCTGTGGCCTGTTTGCTGGCACTGGGTCGGAGTTCTCTGTCTGGGTGGCGTCTGGCTGTCCATCGGCAATGTCCGTGGGCATGTTGCTCTGCTCGTCTGTGCTCTTGCCCCGTGACCACACGGCCAGGCTGTAGGTGTGGCTCGAGTTCTGGCACGCCGACTCCAGCAGCTCACTCAGTGTGGTGCACAGCAAAGACTTCTGCTGCTCATCTAACAGGCGGGGGCAGGGGTTACAGTATATGAACACAACATGTTCTAGGAAACATATTCGATCTTAGTTAGTACATTCGATGTAGTATCAGACATAAAAGAATGAGGTACGCAAGGAATTAAAGATATGTCTTAAACATTACAAACTAAAGGTCTGTAATGTTTTGCTTTCATTCTGCAGTGCAAAATGAGTCTCCATTCTAGATCATCATCATGACATCTGATTACTACTGATTACAGATCCTCCTACTCTGTAAACACAAAAGTACACACCCAATAACCAAAACAAATCACCAGTCGGTGACACACACACACACATCAGCACTGACCAACAAATTGCCAAGAACACTGGGAGAGATGCTGACATCCATTGCGGTGCACATTACTGATGACAGCCTTACTGTCTAGCCAGTGCAATAACAAGTGTAGACATCAGCATTACAATGGCCATCACTCTGTCTGCAGATGACAAGGCTGCAAGGCTACATTTGGCATGGGCTCCAGGTTGTATGGCACAAACATGTTGTGCATGAGTGAAAGTGTTCTTATGCTACCAATATAAGAAGATATATAAGAAGAATGGTAGTAGACTTACCTGAGAGCTCTCTCCAGTTTGAGATCTCAGAGTTAAATAGTAGATTTTTCAGCAGGAATGCCTAAAAGACAAAAGTGTTTTCAGACAACAAAAGCCTGTGCAATCCATCAGTGCATGTATCAAAACAAGGAAATACTGACATTAATTGGTCAAAATGACCTGATGACAGATAAGCTGCAATCAATTTAAACACCTTAATAAAGGAACACTGCAGGTTCCCGGCATTTATCAACAAGCAAAATCATAAAACCATCAATTAGAATGGCTTTTAAAATGACTTGTCAAGGGTAATGACCAGAGCTGGCACAGCACTCAATTATGGATAGTTTCACAAAAGGGGCATGCACTTTGTCTAACGGGTCATTAATTTTTCAACCTATGTCCATTTAAAAAAAGTTTCTTGCCAACTGACAATACATACTGTGTATAATTCCAATTATAAAACTGTGTATTTTTCACTCTGAGTATGCGGTTAAATATTTGTATACCGCATGTGTGGTGTGACTGTTACTTGGGTTAACATTATTTTAGTATGACTGATTGTGCCAACATATCCGTACTGCAGTGGACACAAACTACCAGCTACAGTTTACAAGTATTTCATCTATGATAGTGTTGAAATATAAAACCTAGAAATGTTAGCTGTTGGCTGTTAAGTAGTTCTTCTGCTTAATAAGTAATCCAAGTCAGCTATATCTCTGAAATTAGGTCCAGTTTTCTGCTCACCTTTAATCTTCATTATGTGTTAAAGTGGTGTAGTTGTAATATCCAACAGGTATTTGGTGATGAAAATAACAATACAAATACTTTTAAACCTTTCATTCACAATGCCTACCATTAATATCAACTACAATCCAACATAAACATTTTAAGCTATAAAGGCATGTACTAATTTCTCCAATAATTATACTGAAATCATGCAGACTGGCAAAGATGTTCTACTCACCTGCACAGGTGCAATAATTGCGCACGGACCGCCTTCAAACTGCTCCAGAGCTGTGCGTTCCGTTTCGCTGAAAACGAAACCTTGACGGGAAGACATTCACTTGTCACTACAGAGTATACGTGATATCACACTTTCACCGCTTTCTCATAATAGTATGCTAATGTTGCCTTACATCCACTGGCCACTTACCTTGAGTCCATCTCCTAAAAAGGGATGGCGACATCCCGCCGCTGCTCGGTCTGCCCCACACCAAGTCCACTACTTCTTGACTAAACTCTGACATTTCGATGAAGTCGGATTTCAACTTAGATGTAGTGTCACTGAGATTCCAAACTGCACATGCAGATCCGTGGCTGGATAGAAGGCTCCTAAGAGCTGTCGGATAGGGTCTTTGGTGTCTAGCTAGCTTACTTGCACTAGCTTGGTGGCTTGGCAGTTGATTTTCAGCTTTGTTTCTCTTAATGAAGCAGGTGGCATTTGCCACGGAGATGAGCAAGTAATAGTACGAGTCTGCGATAGCTGATGTCAATGCATTAGTGAAATATACAGACAAAATACAAGGTACCCTCAATGCCAAAATGTAATTAGCCAGCTAACGTTAGCCTGCTAATGGCCACTAAGGTGGTGGCTAACAGCTAGGTAATTCATTGACCAATGTATGGGGAGGTGTAGTGGAGCTAACTGGTTCGTTAATAACTTAACGTTACATATGTCAAAGTATTCGTATTGCAACCGCTACAAGTAAATTGCATTTACAAGCTAAAGTTAATTTGACACGACAGCTCCAACACGTCCACTTCTAAGGTATAAGATGAAATAACGTTACCATTAACTACACAAGCTAATTTTCGTCAGCTAAGTTAATGTTAGCAAAGGATAGTTAGCTAAACGGTGTGAGTAAAACACTATGTATGGTACTATATATTTTAGGTACTCAATTATTGTTTGCGTAAGATGACATTGCCCTCATAAACCACGCAGCAGCTAGTCATAATGTGATTTAACTTACTTGATAATTCCACCCCAATCCTGGAAAAGCCAGTTGACGTGATCTTAGCAAGCTACGAACCTGCCCTGCTAGCTAACGTTAGCTGGCTGTGTATCAAGCAATATCCTGCTGTTTGTACCAGCTGTAAGCTGAAACAAAATAAACCTTAAAGCATCACAGGTTTTTGTAAGACCAGTCAAACAGATTCATTGACAGGTAACTTCAAAAATACATTACAATCGCCGGCTAATGTAAGCTGACTCACTTCCATCCAGTCGGTTTATTTACTATAGCCACTACAAACGTGCGCTCAACCGAAATCTAACAAAGCGATTGGTCCAAATCCAGAACGTTCCAGTGATGTAACGAGGGCGAGTCATTTTAAAGGTCTACTATTGGTTTTGTTGAGGGTCACTCATGTGAGCATCTTTCTTTCACACAACCTTCCCGCCTTCTTTTCCATAAAAGCTTTTAAATGCAAGAAAGATGATGGTTTTTTCAGCGTGGTGTTATCAATGGCAAGTAGTTGTCATGAGGCTTGAGTATGTCTTACATAAGTATGATGTAACGTAAACATTGCCACTCTCATATAGACCTTGTTACATCAAGAAATTAAGGGATTAAAGCTGTCATTAACTGCAATGTTTATGAGCGGCATAAAAACTTTAAATTTGCTCGTGCAGCTGATGACACTTGTCAGTGAAGTGAGGTGTGAGTCCTGTGTGAAACTGCTATGGTAATAAAGGATGACTAGTATTTGTCGCATCCCACTCATCATATTTTACACGTTACTTATATACTAAACACTTAGATACTAAACCCCATAAATCGCAAGACACTGCATCGTTATTAGGCGAATTCAAGATGCCACTGTGCAGCACTGCGCAGAGGCACTTATCTTTAAAGAATTTGCTTCAGCGTTATTCCGTAGATGCTCTAGCCAGGTACTCTTCAGATCAGTGCCCCTGCGCATCAATGCACAGTTCTGCACAGTGCTGCGTGATCTTTGATTCACCTAATAATGCTGCAATGCCTTGCGATTTAGGGGGTTTAGAACTGGAGTGACTGGAAGGTGTAAACTATGATGTTATTTACAAAGTTACTAATATGACAAATATTAGTCATATTAGTATAGCATACTAGTAATACTAGTCACTAGTCACAAATACTAGAAAACAGAGAAAGACGATAGGCGGAGCAGATATCGCTGAGCGTTCGGTTTGTCCCTCTATTGACTTCGTAACAGAAGAGTCACACGTGTATTACTGCACGCCTGTGGTGCACATACTACACAGTGCAAGATAGTGAAGATTAAACAAACTAAGCTGTTCGACGTCGCATTTTTATAAGTTCGGTCTCATACACAATTTGTTGCACTTAGCCAAACAAAACATAATAAGTGATTGAAACCATGGGAGGTCAAGCGAAGAGCAAAAAGAAGAACAAGCCCAAAAAGACACGTTCTAATGGAGGTTTGTCAAAATCATTGCCGCTATGGCTAGCCAAAAACAGTTCTTCGGCCTGTCAGCTTGTCAGATGAGCTAACGTTACATAAGACGACAGAATGCAGTGGTATCATTTGTTGAAACTCGATTTGAAAATTAACTTTGTGATCTCTGGGAATATATATATAGGCTAATGGCAATTCTGCTAGTTAGCGGAATTGGCTAACTGTTTTAAAGTTACCCATTTTTACTCATGCAAGTTGTATAATACTGTATGTTGAACGACTACAGTAGGTGCTGGGATGGTGGCATTGACAGCACAGGACCGCATGAAAATGAAGATGCACGAAAAAGCAAAGAAGAAAACTTCAGAAAAGTACACCGTTGAACAGTTGTTGGAAAAGGTAACCCGTCAGTTAGTGGACCTCATTAAAAAGGCCCAAACATTTAATTTGATTATCATTATCAATATCATTACTTCTGTAACCGAGACAACATTTGTGTTGTCATTTGCTCCCCACGTCCCGTCACCTCACAGACAGAGGAAAGCATGGACAACTTCGACTTTCCAATGGCCCATCTATTCTGTCAGCGTGCCCTGGACATCGAGCCTACTAACCTGGAGGTTCTGGATTTGATGGGGAACATTTGTGCCGAGCTTGGCGAGGTGGACAGGGCCAAGCAGGTATCCTCTCTTCCGCTGCTTTTCAGAAAGCAACAAGTAGCTGTGGTTTTTGAGCCTCCAAAGTAGACGACCGATTGAGCAGGTGTTGCAATTGTTGACAGTTTTGAAGTGCAGAGGTGTGCCAGATGCATATTATGAACTGTTGGTGATATTTTGACATACCTGACTTGATTACCTTCCTTGGTCTGCTTAGTAATGGACATAAACAGGCCTTTTTGGGGCCTAGTGATACACGGCTCATGATGTTTTACATAAAGAATTCTTTATGTATATATTATATTTATTTATATTATTTATTTATTTATTAAATTTATAAATCTTTGACTTATTTTCTTGAGTGAGTCAGTCAGTCAGAGGCAGAGTACAGCCTATGGTCACCCTGACAACTGTGATCACAAACTGGTACTCACTTCTGTGGATTTTGCATTAGATTGAGTCGTCGGGGCCCCGACAGTGTTATGCCTGGCTGTACCCATGGTAATTCATGCCAGTGGTTTTTCCTGCTGCTTGGCAATACACCTGTCACTATAGAACACCTTGCATGCAATGATTTTATTGATTGCTGCCTGTCCACACACAATTTGGTAGACTTCCAAATGCTCGTCATGTGGCAGAAGTTCAGACGTTTTAAACCTTTTGCCGGAGGCAACCCCAAAATATAGTTTGACAACGTGTGACTTAACCCATGTAAAGTTGAAGGAGAGTCACTACTGTACTGCATCTGCCGTGTGTGTCTAAATCTAAGGTTACTTGATCTGTCTTTGCAGATGTGAGAAATACAAACTTTGACAAGTTTGGCAAAAGTTAACTTTTTCTAAATGATTGACATATGGTCTTCATAACAGTCTTCCTGTGGAAATTGTTGTCGATGCTAGGATTGCATAAAGGGCAGTGTAATTGTTCTCGGTGTACAGTATGTTCTCTTGTGTAGTTCCTTGACTGCTGTGCAGGTGTTTCTGAAGGCGGTGGAGCTGAGCCCAGAGCAGGGCCATAGTAAATACATGTACCTCGGACAGATCCACACAGGCCAGGAGGCCATCAACTACTTCACCAAGGGCATTGAGATCATGATCAGCACTCTGAATGCACAGGATGCCAGTGTGAGTACTGTGCATAATCACACATGTTCTATGCTAAGAATGATGGTAGTGTATGAGAAGTAGTCCTCACAGCACCTAATCATTTTGGATCTAATCATCTATTGTCTAATCATTTTGCATGTGACTAGAAATAATGTACATTTAAGAGCATATTTGTGTCTATGAATGGTCTAAGGCAATAAGGAAATATATGATATGATATTTGCATTGTTTGCATTTGCAAGCATTGTTTTGGGAGCATTTTTAGGAGTATGTTTCCCGTTGCCTTACAGTCTGTCTCATTGAGACCTGTTTCAGTGATGTAATACACAAGCTCATCAACAGGGGCCAGTGTTCTCCTTGTTAACATCAAGGAACATTTGTTTGCCTGCCACAGGTCTTAATAATGGGAGGTTATAAAAGCTTTGTGTCTCATTTCCATTGATGTAGTGTTGTGTAGATGTTTTCCTCTTGGTTGCAATTTAGGGTAGCTCTGTATTGCACCAACTATTCCTGTACTATTCCGATGCATGAGATTGTAAGCAGAAAGTGTAGAAAACTAGATTAGACTAATTAGACTACCTCTGCTACGTTTACTGTAAAAACTGAAACACCGGGAACAGCAAATCCAGCTCTCTTGAAAAGGTCTGGTGTAACACTCTGTAGCAAGCATAGACTGCATGTAGATTTTCCGGTTTGTATTGTTTGTCTGTGTTGGGAAAGCACAGTAACTTTTCTTGCTGTGCTTCACGTCGGCAGCCTCACGTCATTCTCGCTTCAGCCTCCCTTCAGCTGTGAGTAATTGTTTTGGTCTTTGCCACAGATTGCTGGAGCCAGTGATGGCTACTTGTCTGAAATGGTTATCTGTCTTGTTTGTGGGACCCAATCACTGTTCTGGCAGCTGTGGGCTCTTCGATCACCCCCCGTCATTAGTCCATGTTCCATTAGTAGAGACAGGGGCTAGTCTTCAAAGCTTCCCCACATGAGGAACAAATGAATTGGCCGGAAACAGCAGTTGTTGTTTCATAACAGGCTGACGTGTCCCTTGCTATTGTCAGACCTCTGTAAGAAATGTGTTTTTTTTTTTTTTTTTTTGTCTAGCAATGACATCTGCTAGTGTGGATGTATGCATATTTTCTTGCAAATGTTTTTGACAGCTTGGCCTTTGAAATTTGAACAATGGGTATCATCAGACCAGCACTCATAATTCACATCCCATCTTCTGTGACATGAAAACAAACAACCCACACAGACATGTTTAGGAGGTTTTCAAATGTGAATAATTTCAACAAAGAGCTAATCTGGGCTAACAGCTTGCCTGTCTGACACACATAAAAAAACATATATCCTTAATGTACATCTAATCTTGTTCCCCTGGGTAGCAATTAGCCGTGTATTTTAATTGTATGCAGGCTAAATGTAACTTTGGATGAACACTTGCCTGACTGTGATCTCACAGTTATTATTGTTACTTACCATATAGTGGGAGAACAGAGCCAAACCGTTCCAGATCGTTCCACTCTCCATATGCTTCCTGATTGCACTGCTCTGCACCCCACTGTGCCACTTGCAGGCTTGCAAGTAGCTGCTGAGAGTTATCGCAACCAATACATTTATTGTACGGTTCATCATCGAGCTTATTTTACTGTAGATTAAGTGAATTTTTAAGTCGGTGTATATACAGCTCATACTAGCTGGAGGGAATACAAGAGCGAGTTTCCAAACATAAGATCTTGAGAGATTTCTAAATAATACGATAAAGATGGCTGGATGGAGTTTTTGTTCTTTCTCCCTTTTTTGTCTTTGTTTACCTCATTATCTTTTTTATTTATTTATTTTTTGCTTGCCCCATGTTGTTGTATGACCTGGTCAGAATTAATGCAGAAACACAGGCATCAGCAAGTTGAAAATGGATGATAAACCTAGACAGCATCCACTTTATGGTCATTAACAGTCCCCACACAGAGGCTTATGACGCTTGTTCCATTAGGCTTTACAGATTTTTATGGAACATGAGTAAATCCATTAGGTTTTGATGGCGGAACCGGGGTAATGGCTTCACAGTTGAACACTTTCTTCCTTTTGCTGACTTTGATTGCATTAGTGACCATTTCCCCCCATTTGTTCTTCCTGATTGAATCACAAGGAGCCAGGTCTGTTATAGAACTGACCCAAAATTACCAGCAGGTTTTCTTTCTTTTTTTGATGTTTTGTGGACTTGTCACTTTGCCTCTTTTCAGCCAGTCAAGAGAGGGAAAGAGGGAGAGAAAGAAGGCCTTTTCACACTGGAACCCGCTACATTCCGGGGGCCGAAATTTCCTTCATCACGGGTCGAGCAATGTGAAAGCAAGGCGTATTATCTGCCTAAAGCCGAGTTCTTGTGTTGGGAGAGGAATTATGAAAGAAGCGCAGGATAGCCAGCAGAGGGAGCTCTGCAGAGCTGTATAAACTCTATAATTTATACTTTCTATAGAATAAACAAATCTCTTAGCCAAGCAATCTGCTGGTCTGTAGCCTGTGCCTCTGTGACTTAAATACTGGTAATGGTGGACTTAAGATGAATGTGGATCACCGATAAAGCTGGGTCATGTAAGGTAAGGTTAAGCAATACTTTTTAACTGCCATAGGTGTTAGCAAAACGATGCTAACGTTATGTGTGCTAGCTGTACAACAACGTTTTGCTTGCCATATTGCCAATATCACTTGACATGAAGCTCATTAGCTCATTCAGGTTTTCGAAGGTAGCCTCCAACCAACAAACTTCTACCAGTGCTAGCCAGTGCATTATATGTGAATTATTCCAAGTGTACCTAACTTAATGTAATGGAATATTAAAAATCGAACTTGTTTTCTCTTCTAGACTGCCTCCACTGAGGGGGCAACAGCTGTGGCTGAAGACGGTGGGCCGGCTGTGTCAGGAAAAGACGTTTCTGTAGCCTTCTGTTCTGTGGCAGAGATTTACTTCACAGACCTCTGGTGAGCCCTTCAGACTGTTGGACACATACATGTGCAGATTTGCATGCACACATATGCACATACTCACACATATCATGCTGAAAACAGCACACGTCCCTAAGCATGATTAAGTTCAGTCCGCTGGCTCATGCAAACAGAGAGCTAGCTGTCTTTATTTTTCTTGCTTCGGGCATTCAGCTCTCCTGTGGTTTTAGGAAAGCCTTTTATGAAAAAAAAGAAGCAGGGTGCCTGAGGTCACTGTTGCTCTGACTGGAGAATTTCACATGGAGATAACAGGTATAGAACTCTAAATGCATGGGTGAGCATGAGTCGCTTAATTAGTTATTATTCTCACTTGCTTCGCAACCCCCAAAGGAAAACCCTTTATACTTTATGCTTTTTGCTTGAATGTGCTTGAAATCTTAAGATTGTCTTTTCACAAATGGAACCAAGGGCTGTTACGTTATTCTGGGTGTCCAGTTGACATCCGCCTGTGAACAGGGTTTCATACAAACAATGCCAACCGAAATAAAAACAGATGGACTACAATTCTCCTACCTCTACAAACAGTGACTGAATCACCCACAGGTGCTGAGAAGGTCCAAGCTCAGTTTAAGGATGGCATAATGAGATCTGAAAGAAGAGTAACTGACAAGTGACAGTATGCAAAGACCTTGAACAGTACACATATATGTTCATACAAGTTCTCCTCTAACCTGTGTTTGCTCTGTTTCACTATGGTTGGAAGCCCTTCCCTAAATTCCTGGGGGTTTAACTCTTTTGTGTAAAAGAATCTAAATGCTTCCAAGACTGAAATTTTATCACAGCAATAAAATGATTTCGTTCAGAGCAGGCCCCAAGGTAAGCAATCTGATGAGACAGTTATTTCATTTATGAGATGCTTCCAGTCATTTTGCTGTGAGATTCCATTCACAAGCAGAGTCATTTTGGCAAAATGGCACATCTTGACAAGTAACCCAGGACCCATGAGTTAAAAACAAAAAAGAAAAAAAAAGCCCTGGCTAAGTGTTTTAGTTAGATGCTTTGATAGCTCATTAGAGGGGACATCTGCTCAGAGAGCAGCAGGCCATGGGGTGAAGGTCAGAGCCAAGGGCAGGGCACTTACAGAGTCATTGTTTGATGTGTGCACAGTTTGCCGTCATTAATGTAATGGCTCGGTTCCTCTCTGCACCTGGCCCAGAGAGAGCGAGAGAGGAATAGACACAGAGAGTGTTAGAGTGAGAGAGAGAGAGATAGCAATAGACAGAGAGGGTGAGTGAGGGAGAGAGATACAGTCAGGAAGGGACCGAGATATGGAGAGAGAATGAGAGAAAGAGAGTGGGGAGGGAGAGAGATACAGCTAGAGAGGGAGGTATAGAGAGAGAGCGAAAAAGAGAGAAAAAGAAAGAGTGGTGAAGGAGAGCGAGGCAGTCATACAAGAAGGGAAATTGTTTGCCAGATCAGTAGGCATGGAGAGAGAAATGGAAAACTTTGAAAGTTACCCACCTATTTTCTTTGGCTTCTTCGGGGCAGAGTTGATTTAGCTGTGTGTAAGCATTTCCTACTCTAATGAAGTATTGATTGGAACGGGAGATGACCAACCCATCACCGAGGTGAATGAGGCCGAAGCAAGCGGGCCTGATTGGAAACTCTAGGGCAGAATTCCGACGGGAATTAATTTGGGATTCAATCAAGCACCGCTGACACTAAATGCCATTAAGCCCGATGGCATTTACCGGCTTAAAATGCCTGGGTTTGGCATCTCCAGTCAGACTGCAATGATTCTGGAAGAGCTTGAGATTGTTCGTGGGCTCACTTGTAGAATCTGTCTAATTGGGATTGATAGAAATGTCTGTGGTTCTCAACACAGCATCGACTTCGAGGTCTGCATAGCCCTTTGCTTTGTGGTCGTGCTATATTCCATCAAATGAAGTCCAGACTACCCCACATCAGAGTCCTGAGCCTATTGATGAACATTTCACCGTAATCCTGACACATTTTGGGGAACCTTCTGTAATATTGAATACATGGGATGGTACTCTGTGTCATTATTTTTAATGGAGTAGAGCCCACTGGAAGCATCAAATACAACTATATTTGCTATTTCCAAACATTTGGGCTAGAGTTAATAATACCATTGGTTTAAAAACAAGATTTGTTTTTCATAAAGTATTCATGAAGCATTTTAAATACATCCATAAAGGCTTATAATGCATTTATAAAGCCTTATAACTAATGACATCAATGTTCATTAATGTAATTAACTGTTTATACATTCTAATGACTGTACTCATAAGGTATTATAATGTTATCATATGAGCTTGTACATCCTGAAGTGTCACAAAGCATTATAAAGCTTACATTTGTTAATTGTCCCTGTACAAATCCAATTCCAAGCACTCAGTGCATGCTCAAAGTAAAGTGAGATGAACACATAATTACTCATGTAAATCAGTACATCACCATTACAAACAATAAGTAAAGTGATGTGTTTCCCTAGTATCAAAAGGCCAAAGAAGCTTAGAAATGCACTGATCTGATATTTGGATGGGATATCGGTCCCAATATGGGAAAAATACTTGGATCAAGTCTCTGAAAAATTTGCAGATCCATGGGCCTATCCATTTCCTAAATGTAATGACCTCAAAAACCCCATTACTTTACTGTGTGCTACTGTATTACTGTGCACACGCTCAGCTGGCTTGCAAAGAACAGACAAGGTATAGCATGTCAGCTAGGTGCAGCTGTAAGGTAAGAAAAGCCAATTTTATTAATAGCACTTAATAGCTATAGAAAATCATAAAAGCAAGGTCATATACTGTAAGTATTAATTAACAACCTGCAAATATTTAACATGGATCCCTGTTATTGAGCTTGTCAGTAATGAAGCAGCCTAACATTACTCACCAGAAGGATGAAAAAGTTGCATATTGCAAGACGCATCTCTCCTATAATCCAAAGAAGATTGCTCAAGTTATTTATGAATATTTATGTACTGATGCAATAGAAAACATAATCAACATCTGCAGCAGGCTACTGATTTCCAGTAGCACCTTGCATAAAAACAAAGTGTTGTTTCACTTAAGTCCTGCAAGGTTAGGTTCACACAGAGAAATTTGTAACAGGCATTTTATTAGACCTTGGCCTACAAACATCAAATACAGTGTGATGACACTGGCACACACTTGTTTATTTTTTAATTATTTTCTAAATAACAATTTATATTTATCTCTGTTATTTTGTTCTGTTCTGTCTTGGCTTTGTAAATAATGCCCAGTAGGGCAATTACAGCTGAGTCAGATTGGTGCATCCCTACTTATAAGGCTTTGTGACACTTGAAGTTGTAAAGGCTTGTTTGATAAAATTATGATGCCCCTTGTGTTCAGCTATGAGAATGTATAAAGAGTTATGAATACTAATGTCATTAGTTGTAAAACATTTATAATACTTTTTGCATACTGGATTCATAAAAAGCCATACCCAAAACTCTTCTTGCCTTAGCAACCATTGCCATCGCAAACAAAAAAAACTAATGCGATATTGAAGGTCTAGCTCGTATTTGGATGATAAAAACAGCAATGTAATGGCATAATAACATTCACAAAGCTACTAAAATGATATATATAAAATACTGAACTTCTAATATATATATATATATATATATATATGAAATACTGAACTTGTCATCTCTGACTGTAAAAACAGAAATTGTTATGCCTATTGCCATCCTAATAATTCAACAATAAATGCAACATTTCTCAAGTTGATTGAACATTATGCTGAAATTACATTTGTATGTGTGTGTGTGTGTGTGTGTGTGTGTGAGAGAGAGAGAGATAGAAATTACTAGATTGAGTGTGTTCATGAAGAGGCAGCCTGAAATGAATCAATACTGACACAGTCAGGGAAATTTCTGTGTCCTTAATTGACAGGTGTGTTTGGCATTAAACAGCTTTGGAAGGATAGCGGCAGTGATGTAAAGTAAGATTGATCCCGTAAATGTTGATTGAAAGTGGTGTTCAAGCAGGCAAGTTACAAAGTGGGTACAAAACAAAACAAGCTAAAATTGTTATAATGAGTTTTACTGTTAATAAGTGGTTTCTGTTTTATATTTATGTGTGTATGTGTGTGTGTGTGTGTGATCAGTATGGAGGAGGCAGCAGCAGACAAGTGTAAAGAGGCCATAACCAAAGCCCTCGAGTATGATCCTGCCAATGCAGAGGCCCTGCAGCTAATGGCCAGCTACCTGTTCAGCACACAGAACATGGAGGTAACACACACACACACACACAGAAATAAATATTTCTCTACTCACACACATCGAGGAGAGTATTTTGGAATCACACACACAATTTCTCCACTCACAGTCACATTGAGGAGATAACTTTATTATACACACAGTGACATATGGGAGAATATTCAGATATCGTTCTCTCACTCACTCACACACACACACAAATTGCTAATGAAGCTAATGTGCTTCTTGGGAAGTGTGACCATGTCTTTTAGTCATTCAGTAATCCTTGTCTTGGCATGTGCGTGTATGTACACACATACTCTTATGTGTGAAGTGATTAATGTTGCTTTGTTTGTGTCTGTATATTTGTGTGTGTGTGTGTGTGTGTGTGTGTGGAGAGAATTGCATAACAATAGATGTGCATGTCTTGCTAATTAAAACCCATAAATCTCATTATATGGCTGTAATCATGCAGGGCTGCCCTAATCAGCACCAGGGCATATTTAATGTGTAATTGATGAAGTGTTGGACATGAGAGAGGGCCACTCACCACACAGAATGATCAAGGTTCGATGAGATGCTGAAACAAATAGCCTTTGTGGTATGTGTAGATTTTTTGTTGTGAATGAGTAGGGTCTCATCTTGAGTAGTGGGCTAGAGCCACTATGATTAGCCATTTTCAATTCAAATTGTGTGTCTTGTGTCAAATTGTGGGGTTCTTGTCGCAGATGTAAGCTATACACTATCATGCATAAATTGTTCAGAAAAATGGATTTCCGCAAGTCCAGGACTTATCATGCACCTGCAGAGCAATATATCAGGCAAGAATCCTGCAGGTCTCCTTTGTAGCCAGAAGAGGACAGCGTTGCTCTCTAAAACTAATTGTGTATGTGTAGTGTCTGTGTGTGTGTGTGTGTACGTGTGTGCCCCGCATGCATTCATCCTTCTTTGCCCCTTACCCAAGTTGCTGTTTGCTCCATGCCAAAACTCAAGGATTTAATGGCATTATGGAGTGCTGGTAGTGTGCTGAGACCCAGAATCTTCAGTGTTCTGATGCTCACTATCAGCCCAATCTCACCTCCTTAGCTTTCCCACTGCTCTCCATTGAGTCTTCTTAAGGCTCCACACTAACTTTTTACATTGGGAGCATTGGGGCACCCAACCCTTTTCATTTAAATACACCAAGACAATTTAGGTACACCCAAAATTTAGGCTCCATGCAATAATAGTAGGGCTCAGAGGTCAAGGTCAGATCTGACCAGAGGAAGAGTCTAGACAGATCTTCAGAGCAAGAAGTGGAAAGTGAAAGTGTAAGAACCACTCGAAAATTTGGGGTTCATGCATTGTCAAGTCATTGTCATCATTTTATGTGTATCCGGTTTGACTAGACAGATTTTTGTTTGCACGCCCAAATTGGCTGCACCTTAGTGCCCTGTTTGTGTGTCTGTTGCTTGAGAAATACACTGTGCTTTCTACAACTAGTTTGCTTGTACACATGGAGACTAGCACTAGACGATGTGTTCCATAGTATTTCAGGGAAAATGGCTTCTGTAACACTTGAGCATCTTGAGTGTCTTCACCAAAATACAAGAGCCCCTCTGAAAGGAAGTAAAACATTAATTTTTGAGCTGGCCAAATTCAACAAGAAGAGAAAACGCGTTTAATAAAATACCCCACCAGTGACACTCCAGATGCCTTTGACCATTCAGGAAGTGGAAGCAGCTGTTTTATAGTCAGTTGTATTCCCGCCATGCCCATCCTTGCCTTCGAATGCGTGGCACAAAGAGAAGTGGACCAGAAGAGCTGCATTGAAAGAGGCCTGTGCCTGCAGCCTCTTGAACAAAGAACAATCAGCTGACTAAATGCAATGTAAATCTAACACATAGCAGGGAACCAATAAGAGTGATTCCGTCAATTGAAAGCAGTCTCCTATGGAACATAAAGGCAAATAGTTGTGAAGCATTATTAGGGATTTTTACAGGAGGCAATTCACCTTTATTGGCTATCATGGTGCTGCAGAGGCTGAATATTGCACATTAAGGGACTGTGGGTCTGTGTGAGGAATTTCAGCTTGCTTTGAGGTATTAGGGTTGTGCAATGCTTTTGTTGAAATGAAGTCAGTGGTCAGGGGCCTAAAATTGACCGTCTAACCAGCATTAGGTCGATGAAGCCTAATAACAGTCTACCTATTAATACAGCTTTGAAAAGCTTTTGTTTTATTGTTAATAGAGGCTGTTCTGTTACAGTCCCACCCTTTTCCCGCTATGAAATTTGGCAAACTGGAATATAAACAGTGTATTATTATTGCAATAGCAGAAGTAGGCTATACCTTTAGCATGAAACCCTGGTGGTTGGCGCTATCGAAAAACCTTGAAATATCAGTAATATGAGAAATAGACGGTTTTCACTTACATTTACATTTATGCATTTAGCAGACGCTTTTATCCAAAGCGATTTTGTCAACTATCAATTGTTCAGGGCCAGTCTCCCCTAGAGCACCTTAAGGTTAAGTGCCTTGCTCAAGGGCACAATGGTGGCAGCTGGGATTTGAACCCACACCTTTTCAGGCTACTTGCACGCTAGCCAGGTTCCTTAACCACTATGCTACCACCGCCTATTTTCCTGACTATGAGGTTAATAGCTTGATTTTGCATAATCTTCTCAGCTATGTAGTAAACGCACAGGGAGGACTATACATGGAAATGCATTTCTTTCTGTCAGTCTACTCTCTCGTTCCGTCATGATCTGAGTCTGCTTTATTATGAGTATTGCAGTGAATGCGTGGTTGTGTTTAACACATGGCTGCAATAAATTTGTGGGGTTGTTTTTTTTTTTTTTAAGTTGGCCCAAAACACTGACCTGCAGTTTTTGGTGCAACTTATATTTGAGAAATCACAGAATTTTACTGTACCCACCCACTGTACCGTTAGTACTAACAAAATAGGAGCTGAGGTTATGAAAAGGGGTTTCATATAATTTTAATCTCAAGATATTCTGACATCTTTCTTTTTATTGGTGCTTTGAAAAGCCCTAAAGCCAGTTTGGATTTCTCAATATTTATGGCAAAGAGATTTAGAATTAATTTTTAAATGGTTTATTCATATCACACTTATCATACATAGAGGCAATTCAATATACTTTACATAAATGCTGAAATGATGAGGAATATGTAGAAATATAATCAAGTGCATAAAAATGAACACCATCCAATGTGGTTAAAATGGGGGCTCTGGCCAGTTTTAACTTGGAGTCCAATTCTTAGAGGTCTTTGAGTACTGGCAGTCGGAAAAAAATTTGAAACAAATTGCTGCTACTTTGAGTTAGCTGTCATGCTAGAGGTAAGAATGCTACCAAGCTGTCCGGTGGGAATAGACCTAAACATTGTTAACGTTGGCACTGTTAGACTATTGGTTCTAAAACTAGGGTCCACAACACGTTGCTATACTAGAGATCAGTACAGAGCCCAAACGCATTGTGCTCATTACTCCCACCAGCATTACATTAGTGTGAAATTAGCGTACATAATGCATTACATCAGTCTGTCAAAACACTTTTGGCATTAGCATTAACTGCACCTGCACTGTCAAGTTTTGCCAAAAGCAACAACATGCCTTTTTAAAACTGATAGTAGTTAGTTTAGTAGTATTTAAAAGCATCTGAAAGAACAAATAGCTATAATCTTAAATAGTTACATTTTCGTTGTGATTATGTGGGGTCCTTGAAAAAAGTTGAAAAAACTCCATGAGTTGTCCCCAGTCCAATAAAGTTTGAGAACCCCTGCCTTAGACTATTTACAATTACCTCAGTGTTGCACCAAATGCCCCTCCCCCCACAGCCAGTACTGAAAGACATTGAACAACAGGTCTCTAGGTTGAAATATGCCACCAGTTAAAACTCTTTTCAGCTTTGTTTGACCCAATACAGTTAAAGTTCCTTTAACTGCACCAAATGAAATGTTAAAGTACATATAAACATAGAAGGCTAATTATCTAAAATTGTAGTAACTACATTTTTACTCTTAACAGATTTACCTTTACACTTTGTTTTGTGTTTACTGCAGAAGGTCACAGGTGCAGAACTTTTAACATGGTATAATTTAGGTAGAGGACAAAAGGAGAAGGCAAATTGGGTGCAAAGAAATTCAGTCATTTTTTGTTTCCCCTGTCAGCCAGCTTGTCTTTACACAGAACACACTACCCTTCTACTTTAGTTGTACTTTATTTAGAAGTGCCCTTTGGATGTACAACCCTGTCCTTGGTATAAAAAAATAGAGATCGCATAGGTCGTTGCATAGTGTTTGACAAGGTGTAACTGTGTGTGTGTGTGTGTGTGTGTGTGTGTGTGTGTGTGTGTGTGTGTGTGTGTGTGTGTGTGTGTGTGTGTGCGCGCAAGTGTGTTTATGGATGAGAGAATTGTTCAAAATTCACTCTTCTGCCCCTCAAGGGCCTGTTAAGGATGCACAATGCCATACCTGTGTTGATCTCTTCCAGGAAGGAAAGGACTACCTGAAGAGGAGTGTGTCATCGTGGTTACCCAGTTTGAAACAGACAGAGCCAGCCTCCAGGCATCAGGAGGAAGAAACAGACCAGGTATGTTACACACACACACACACACACAAATATGTGTATTCACTTACACAGTGACACACAGGCATATCACACACACATAAATACACATACAAATGTTTCTTTAAGTTCACATTTATGCAATTTTATCCAAACTTACATCTACTTACCTACATATTTATCAGTTACTTTCTCCCCTAGAGCAACTTAGGGTTAAGTGTCTTGCTCAAAGGCACAATGGTGGCAGCCAGGATTCAAACCCACAATTTCCAAGCTACTAGCTCGCTAGCCATGTTCCTTAACTGCTACTCTACCACCGCCAGCGGTCTTTACCTGCACACTCACAGTCAGATTATTTTTGCTCTTGTTTTCTTATTTAACTTTCACAGTGATTTAAGAGAGTTAAGAGTAGTTAAGAGACAGATTCTGTCTGTCTGTCTGTCTGTGTGTGTGTCTGTGTCTGTGTGTCTGGTGGTGGTGGTTGGGGGTTTAATTGGGTTCACTTGGTTCTGTTGCCCTCATTATGGAGGCTTTTTAGTTTGCTGATCTATTGCACTTGTCAGAATGAGCTGCTACACACACACACACGCACACACACAAACACACCGACATGTTCACACACACACACACTCACTAGGTTGATGTAGGAATTAGTGTAGGGTAAAAATAAAAGAAATGTGTGAAAAATTTCAAGTTCGTAGTATTGTGTGTGTGTGTGTGTGTGTGTGTGTGTGTGTGTGTGTTAGGCTGTCAGTGGGAGATTAGCTGAGAAAGTTGAGCAAGGAGGTGATGAAAGAATGATGACATAAGGGGAGACGTTTTTACTCGACTTTCACCCTGAAATTCATGTGTGTGGCCTGGCACACCAATTGAACAAACTGACTCACACAAACACACACACACACAAAGAACTTGCAAACTGAAAAGGCACGTATATGTTTCCATTGAAATTCACCTCAGTGTGAGTCAGGATATGGGGTGCACATTTAGTCTTTCTTGTTTTCTTTCTTTCTTTCTTTCTTTATTTATTTGTTTGTTTGTTTGTTTGTTTGTCTGTCTCAGAGTGGGTTTCCACCATACGAATCAAGGATCACCACAGCCAAGCTTCTGATTGAGGCAGAGGAGCCAGAGGTATGCTTGTGTGAGATTGTGTGTTTCTGTGTGTGTGTTTGTTTATTGGCTTTGCATTTAACCACCTGAGACGTTAGCCCTGTTAGAGAACACTGTTTTTGTGTGTGTGCACGGCAGGGGGTGTAGGATGTTGTTTGCTTTTAATTCATAGGTCTGGGTATGAAATTTTGTTTATATTAGTTGACATTCTGATCTAAAAACTGGCTTTGCATTGAACCACCTGAGATATTAGTCCTATTAGAGAACTTTGTGTGTGTGTGTTGTTGTGCATTAATAATGTTTAGAGACTAAGTGAGAACTTTGTTACTCTTTCTATAGAGTTTTTGTTTGTCCCTTAGTGGTAAAATTGCCTTAAGTAATGCAGAAAGAGAAGAGGGGTGTCTACTTTTCTGACTTTTGTGATGGTGTGTGTGTGTGTGCGTGTGTGTACGTGTACATGCGTGTAGCGCAGTTTGTAATAGTAAGTCAGTTTCTGGTAAAGATTTTATGGGAGCATGAGTGTGTGTGTGTGTGCGTGTGTGTATCTATTAATCCTTCTGTGGGCATGCACCTATGTGTGTGTGCTTGCACATGCATAACTTCTTTGTGTGAATGTTTTGGCTGAGAAGTGGCAGGTCACAGGTCTAACACCTGTGAAGAAATGGGTAGAATAAAAAGAGTGAGTCAGAAAAGATGGAAAAAGAGTTGAATGGAGGAGAGGAAAGACTGAGCAAAGTGAAGAAGAAGAAATAGAAAGAGCGGAGGATAGCGAGAGACAGAGAGCAGCAGGGAGAAATCAACACTTGGAGCAGAGCTGACGTCTCCTAGCAAGAAAAAAAGTGGACCCCCTGGGGAACTATTTGTGGCAGAGCAAAACACTCCTGACATCTCCTGTCATAAGCGCTCTTCCATCAAAAAAAAGCAAAAATCACAGAATATGACACTTAAGACTGCGGTATGTTAAGCACCTTTCTGGTGGATTCTTGTATGATGTGGTCACAAAATATTATAGCCTGATTATGTTTTTTTATGAAAATAGATCTGCCTGTTTCAAGCATTCAATCCATATATATATATTTTTTATTTATTTTTTTGCCATGTTGCTCTTGTTAGTGTGATTAATGTGATTTCTTGTTATGATATCAGTGGGGAAAAACAACTTATTTAAAGAAAACAGGTTATTAAGTTAGTGACATACATTTTGCCATCAAAGCTTACTTGTGCTCAAATATATATATATATATATATATATATATATATATATATATATATATAACTACTCTGAGCACAAGTAAGCTTTGATGTTTTCTTTAAATAAGTTGTTTTTCCCCACTGATATCAGGGAGAAATCACATTAATCACACTAAGAGCAACATGGCAAAATATGACTCTTATTTACATACATACTGTCACAAATATAGTCTAAAGGCTGACATCCACCGGACGCATCTACGGCCCACTACAAACATCTGGAGCGTTTAAAACAAGACTTTTTTCCCCTTAGCAACCGTTAAACAAAAGTCACTAATGTGATCTAGCTCATATTCGACTGATAAAAATGTCAATTTAATTGCATGGTGACATTCACAAAGTGATTGTTGATCTAAATGGCATTAAAACAATGTGTTTCTGCCATTGTTATGCCTTAAAATAGAGCTAAATTGTGTCATTTTGCTACGTTTTGATGGCAGCACTGTGACTGGAAATATCAGAAGATGGTAGGTAGATGCATTCCATAACCAGCATCTGATGCTCCATGTCCGGTGGGCGATGGCCTTAATCCTTGTCATTAGCAATAATATTTTTCGCCTGTATTGCACAGCCCTAGCCACAGGCACAGTGCACACATTAGCAGATTAGCGCATTAGAAGGTGGGGCGCTGCATGGGTTGTGTCATAGTCTCAGCCCCTCTGCTGGGGAGGGCTAAAAAAACTCAGAATAACAGGCTGATAAGACAGTAAGGTGGGTGTAAAACTTTTGTGCAACTGTGCCTTTGTGTGTAAAAACAAAGACATATTAACTTCCAATAATCTATTCTAATAGGCTGTCTTGTTAAGAGAATAGTGCTGCATGTTCAGCCGTGTGCTCTGTCATCAGACAACTCGTGTAGAGAGAGAGAAAGTTCCTTGTCATGTCTGTTCACTCCGTCTTGACCCTACCATAATTTCCCAACTTGTCACTGTGCTGTAGCTCACTGGTTACCAGTCTGTTTGGTCAAAAGGTTAAGACGAAAAGCTTCATTTCCCACAAAAGCAAAATAAAGTTAATAGGATTTATTTAGCATATTCAATAAGACATGCATGCAGTTTTTTACATACAATGAGGTAAAGGAATCATTTTAGGCTTTCATGTGCAATGTGCAATCCATATTTGAGTAAAATTGCACCTTTTCCACAAAACCTCTAAAAAATGTTGTAAAAAAAAAATTGACTCATTCACAGTCAACCTATATTAAACTTCACAGTCAACCTATATTAAACTTCAGGTGACCACCAGCCAGATTCTGAAAAGGAAGGACACCTGCATCTAAAAGTGAGGACACAGGATCAAAAGATCTTTGTGCGTTTCCCCTTACAACCTAGTCTGGTTATGCCTTCCAAAGCACTTCCGCTTGATTATCATCTCGCTACAGTGCTAGTCTGGATTTTATCCTATTGAGCTTGTTGTCTCTGGTGGTATTTTTTACCAGGTCCAATCAGCAAACAGAGGGAATACAGAGCTAGAATGCTGTCAGTCAAGCCAGGCTATCAGTCAAGGGCTGATCCAATCTATTTAAACTTAAACACCTACCAGCAAGCAATTGTTTCTCACTACTGAATGGCCAGACCCTCTGTACAAAACGAGGTGTAGAACGAGGTGCTGGTTTTATTACCAGACTACCTACAAGCCTTTTGTAGGTAGTTTTTGTTTTGAGTGCAAAATTGCAGTTTTGGAGGAAAATTTTCCATGAATAGCCAGCAGTCTATTTTGAAGATCAATATGGTTTATCATACTGCTAATTTACTATGGTTCATCCTACTGCTAATTTAACTTTGCAGAAATGCAAAATAATTTTGTAGGCTATGAAAAGATGAGGCTATCTACATATTTGTTGCCTGAATTGAGTAGGCCAGTCATTAACTAATGTCCATGGGCTCTGTAGGTTTCCATAGGTTTAGTAGTCTAATTTAACATAAACTTAGTTTATTTATATGAATGAATTTATATGTTTTAAGACCAGTTCAAACGCGATTCACAACGAGACAAGCTGCAAAATTCTAAACACCAGCAATTTGCTGAGACACCAATGCAACAATTCACAACAGAACCAGGGTTTCCATAACAACGTCCAGTTAAACTAGCAAGCAAGCAAGTTAGCAAACAAAGTTACCCTGTTTAGCTAAATGGCAAACTGTCCAAAAAATGAAGCATATCCGTTATAGCTGAAGTTGAGCAGACACTGCTGTTTCACTCAATCTCCATTGACATGTTGACTGTGATTTGACTGTTAACTGTGACTACTGTTAAATCTTTAGCAACGGTTTGAAACTGCTTGCAAGAACATGAAATGTTTGATTCACACCACCTCAACTCCTGTCTATAACGGTCTCACCTCTTTGTGAATCTTTGTTCTGAATTGGCCTTTATGTGTCTCCCAGTTTTTCTTTTCTGTTTTCTGATGCCCTCTCTCTCTCTCTCCCCCCTCCCTTCTATCCTCCCTTCTTCTGTCTGTGCCTACATGTCTATATGTCACATCTACCTATGTCGATGTGCCACATGTCCTTGTATCTTTTCAGTGACTTGATGAAATAAGGTGATTAAGGGAATGAATGAGAACTCTGGCTGAAAAGCTGTGGTGTGTGGTGGGCAGGAGCAGAAAGGAGAAGTTGACAAGAGCAAGGCTGCAGGAGTGCAGAGGAAAACGAGGGAGATTGATGGAATGGATGCGCAGCATCTCTGTCCAAATGATGAGCTAAAGGTCAGATCAAACAACGGGAAAGAGCAGGAGAAAAGAGGAGGGAGGTGAGGAAGGGATGTCAGAGAGAAGGACGAGCAGGGCTGGAGAAGAGGAGGAGAACTGGAGACAAAGATAGGGAGAGAGAGAGAGACGAATGACAGTGAAAACCAACATGAACAAATGAAACAGAAAGATGGATAGAGATGTGAGGCAGACACAGGCTGTGTGTGTGTGTGTGACAGATAGAAAGAGAGAGACAGAGAGAGATGTCCTGGTGGGAGCCTCTGATTAATATTTATATCAGTTGCTGTGCTGTCTGTCACACCGCCGCCAGAGGTCAAGAGGTCATCTCCAAGACAGCAGGTGTTTAGACAGAAGCCAGCCTCCCCACAGAGAGGTTTTTGATTGGTCTTTTTTAGGAAAAGTGTGAGAGAGAGAGAGAGAAATATGGAGAGGAGAAGAAAGTACATGTGAGTAAGAGAAAAAAGAAAGGGAGAAAGATGTGAAGGAAAGGAAAAAACATTAGGTTTGAACGCCAAGAGACACACACACACGGATACATACCCTCCCAATACACACACACACACACACGCGCAGAGAGACACACACACATACTAACACACTGGCTGGTGGCAGAGAAACAAAGGGGTGGTGGCATTTGTGCCCAGTGGAGAGGGAGAATGGAGTTGGCATTTGGCATCTCTCACCATTCTGCTTCTGCTCATGCTTTCACAAAAATGGGGTGATAATCTGTTCTTCATACAGGCCCAAACACACACACACACACACACAATGTATACACACAACATCCATACTGAAAGACTGACACAAGCACACACATACACAAATAAACACAAACACATACTAGAGTTTGCCTGCATGCTCCTCCTCACAACAGTTTCACACAGGCAGATGCAGGCACAAACCACAAACAAAAACACTCACACACACTCTTTCTCTATCTCTTTTCTCTCTCTCTTTACACGCACAAACACACAGACGCACATGCCTGTATCAGATATGCCTGCATGTTCCTTAGCATATATTTGCCTGCTGTTGCTTTTTAGCGTGACGCTTCTCTGGGCTTGCAAGAGAGAAGATATAAAGGGGGAAGAAAAATGGAATAGGTGAGAAGGGAAATGCGGGTGGGGGGGTGGAGTAGAAGAGCAGAGCAGATGGAGAGAGAGGGTTGAAGAAACAGAGCACAGCCAGCAGAAACGGAAAGACAGATGAATGAATGGATGAATACATTTGTGTACACCGGTAATCTGCCGGAAGTGATTATTTTAATCACACAAGAGAAAGAGCCTTGTGTAGATCCTGAAATATACCCTCACTCTCAGTCAGTCTCTCTGTGGTGCACACACACACACGCACGCACAGTCTGATGGTATGTGTAAAAATGATGGGTGTATCCAGGCACTTTCTCTTTCCTCATCTATCTTTGTAATGCTGAAGAGATGTCTATGTGTGAGTGAGATCGATTCCTTCTTTCATTGCCACTCTTTCCCCACACATTACACACATACACACACACACGCACACACACACACATACACACACTTGTGTCCGGGTCCAGGGGCTAATGTGAAATATTGAGTCAGAACAGCCAGGGTCCATTGTCCATTTTTCCATTTTCATGTGAACTACACATAGCAATATTATTATTATTATTATTTCTATCTGTTGAAGTTTTAGTTGTTAAGCAGTTTGAAACTGAGTGATAGTTTCAAGTGACATCATTTCAGCACTGAAGTAATTGAAAAATAAATATAACAAATTAATGCCATCATCAAAAATTGATGTGATGGGTTGGATTCCAGGCCTCATACTACAGACATCTGTGCAAGAGAAAATCTGTGTGAAAGAAGATTATGTGGTCAACTGTGTATGCTGTAAGCTAAAAACTGAGACAGTTCATTGACTTATACTATATACATTTAGGGTGCCAAGTCAAACTACTTGACTACTTGACAAAACTGTGAGTTTGTGAGTGGGAGTCCGTCAGTCAGTGGATGCATGGGCATCTGAAAGTCATGGCACTTTCAAGAGGGGTTTACAGAAATAACAGCCCAGAATAGTTGAGGACTGGCATAATACCCTGTCATTTGATTGGTGTAAAACCTTATTCTCAGCTGTACATCATCCTGCTGATGATGTCATTATTCATGCCAGCCAATTGGAGACTGATTTTTCTAATCTAAAGTAATGTTTTTCACAGTAACTGTGAATTAGTCAAAATGAGGGGGCTCTGTGTGTGTGTGTGTGTGTGTGTGTGTGTGTGTGTGTGTGTGTGTGTGTGTGTGTGTGTGTGGTAATGAAGATTCCCAGCGCTGAACTGACTTGAGAATTGGGTTTTGTCTTTGTGCCTTATTTAACACGGTGACGAGCATCCTTTGAGAACACCACAGAGACAATCATATGTGTACACAACCATAGAAGGTTTGGGTGCATTTACATACTTGTTAACACTCCTCTGTAAATAGATCAAAGAGCTAAAACTTTTGTGGCAAAATCAAAACCACAGCAGTGACTTAAAGACACATCAGACGTAAGAACTTAGGAGGATATTTTCAGGATGCTATGAGAGATGTTTTCCTCATGGTATTGCTTGTCAGCACACACACACACACATGCACACACACCCCGTTGTGTGATTTCAGATAAATCAAGGATTAATACTATGACAACTACTACTTTTCCTCCTATCAAGTTCCTGTCTCTTGACCGGTAGATACATGCACACCTAGAGGTGCCAGTGGATCCCTTCTCCATTTAATGCAGTTTTTATACTTTTGCAGTCATCCGGTGACATGCCTTTTACATGCCATTTTATCCACTCTACTGCAGTCAATCACAACCACTGCCTCACCGCTCATGCTATTAATTCATCATTCTGTTTGGGAGAGGTTCCTTAGTCATTCATTATGGCAAATCAAAGTATACTCAAAGTACACTCAGTTCACCCGAGTTGAAGAACGATAGACGTGTCTCTGCTCTTCTCTTAGCAAAGGTTGTTGATAAAGTGGCCACTGTACTAAAACTGCACCTTTATGAGTGACTGATCAGAGGCTTTAGTCATTTCCAATGCCTCATCATGCCTTTATTTTTTGTGGACTTGTCTGCAGTCTTTAACACAGTCAACCATGACCTCCTCCTCCAGGGTTATGTCTGGTCTAGGAGTTCCCTCACGTTTTAAATCTACCTCACAAAATGCTCTTTGAGTTTGCCTTGGCAAGGATAATTATCCAGATCTTTGGGACTTGACTGAGCCACCAGGGTCTGTCTTGAAGGGGGGGGTTTCATTTGCAACTTTCGGCTTCATAACTCCGAAAACCAACTTCTTAGTCCGAATGGCGTTCACTATATTCCTAGTGTCAATACCACTGCAGTGCTCAAGTGGGGGCTTGTTCTGTCAGTCAACTATCAATGCCTAAGAGGTTACAGTCAGGACTCTAGTCCTTCATAATGCCATTTTAGTGGGATGGGTTCTTTAATGGTATATGTTTCTGTGATGGCTTGGAGAAAAAAATTGTTAAGAACATATTTATCCACCATGTACTTGTCTAATTAATTCCTTTAATAAAGTCACAATATGTATTTTTTTGTTGTTAACATTTTGTAAGTCCATAACTTTGTTAACATTTTGTAAGTCCATTATGACAATAAATATAAACAAGGACACTCTCCCAGACATGCATAAAAACGCCTGCAATCACTAGCACTCAACACTCAAAAGACAGTTTCACAGAGGCAGATGCAACACTTCCTGACATTTCCCACCAGTATTTGTTGGTATACGTATACACACACACACACATAATCACACACACATACACACATAATCACAGTGTATTTTAGGTAAATATCTAAGCAGCTCATCAAAGGCTGCTGGCATTGCTTAATTGATCTGGAGGGCCCGTCAACATTTCAATGTTTGATTGATGGTTCATTATTCATTTTGTTTAGCGGAAGAAGACACAGTGACATTCAGTGCTCATCGCCAGTGTCTGCCAGATGTTCCCTCTCTGTTGCACAGGCTGTCTAAACTAATGAAGCCTGGCGCCGGGCGCTCGTTGATTATGTTTGATCAAGTTTTCAATCTGTGCTAAGCTCTTGGCATGTATTAAATTAGTGAATATTTTGGCAGGATTTATTTTAAAGACGTCATCATCTACCTGTAAACTGCATTGTGGCGCAGTTGTGAAGCATATGTGTAGGCCTAGTGCTGTGATTTGTTTTGTGGAAAGTGGTATTCTGCTGTGTTCTGTGCAGTGAATCTTTGTCTACTTAGTGTCTTCAGCCTTGTTTTCTGTTTTCTGTTAAATTTCTTTACAACAGCAGATCGGTGACAATGGCACTAACATAAGGAAACACTCACCTATGTGTGTGTGTGTTTGTGTGTTCAGATATTTTTTTTTGTGGGCTAATGCTGTAGCTCCCTTCTATCTGACTTCAGCAAAAGGCTTCTCTTTATTCATTGCTGTCTCTTAATTTCTTTCTGTCTTGGTTCCTATTTTGAGCAAAAGAAAGTCAATTACTGCCTCTGAAAAGCCTCCAAATACCCTTCGGTAACGCACACACAAACACGCACACACAAACACGCACACGCACGCACGTACTTAATAGACTTAGACGCATATGTGCATCACTCACGCTCACACTCACTTTTCACCCACACACACACACACACCCTTCAAACACTACTGCCTTAAATCCATTGCTTGCCGTAAGCAATCACTGTGTAGAGCGCATGCTTATGTGCACACAGACACACACTTACAAGTGTAGTCTCGCTATAAGGAACAACAAACACAACATTAACTACAAATGAAGAATTGCTCAGATTTTTTAAAGTTCTTAAGCATGCACACAGACACACACTCACTCTCACTCACCATTTTTGTGGTAAATGCTTGATGAAAAATGCAGGTGTCAGGAGTTATAGCAGGCCGAGGATGAGTCATTGGTTCTCATTTGAATATGTTTGCCAACGTGTGCTCGTTAATTTTAAGAAGTATGGTGGGGTGGGAGAGTACGGGGGGGGGGAACAACTCGCCTTATTAATTATTCACACTTCGAAATGCCAGTAAGAGTAGAGAAAACTCACTTTTTAATGGAAGGGAAGATGGATGGGGAGATCTCAGAGGAAGAGAGGTGGGGATGGGGGAGAGATGTGAGAAGTGCTTCTTGGAAGTTTAGTGTCAGTGGTTCCAGCTTAATGGTCGTTCTCATGATGAATGCATTACCTATGTGCATATGGTGGGGTGGGTTGGGAGGAAATGCCTGTGTGTGTGTGTGTGTGTGTGTGTGTGAGTGAGAGACATAGAGAGAGGGTGTGATTGCTTTAGAAATTTCTTGGATTTGAACACTTTGTGATGGTTGATCCACATATTGAGGTTGGCTTTTGTGTGAATCCCCATATGTATGTATTTATTTATAAGTGTGTGTGTGTGTGTGTGTGTGTGTGTGTGTGTGTGTGTGTGTGTGTGTGTGTGTGTGTGTGTGTGTGTGTGTGTGTGTGCGCGCGCAGTGCGACACTGTAAAACCAATGACGTCAACAAACCATTGGACTGCTCCCTGAGGTTTTAAAGTTGCATTATCTGCTCTCAGCCCAACCCCAATTAGGTAGTGAAAGCTTAGCAGCGTCACTGTGTGCTGGTTTGGGCAGGCCTTTGATAATTGTGAGCAACAGTGAAACTAATGAATCCTTAATGGCCTATTTACGGAACGTAATGACTCCTTACTGATCGGAGTGTGTGTGTGTGTGTGTGTGTGTGTGTGTGTGTGTGTGTGTGTGTGTGTGTGTGTGTGTGTGTGTTTGTTTGTTTGTATGTTTGCCATCTAACTTAAATTTTCCCTCCCTTATGCTCTCCCTCCTTGTCTGACTGACAGGTAATTGGAAGAGAAGTGTCAGTCATTCCCAACCAGCATCACACTATGAGCTACCCTGATTTGGCCCCTCACCACCCACTGACTTAGTTGATTATTACACTGCCTTTAAAAGGGTGTCTCTCTATATGCTGTGTGTGTGTCTGTGTGCTTGTGCTCTGATGCACCAGTTTACACCCACAGCACACCACAGCCAACTACAGTCTGCATTCTTTTCAAACCGTTATGCGTGGGTGCATTTGAGAGACCATACACACTGAACAGTGGCCATGAGCGATAAAAAAGACACATGCTCTCATACGACTCCATGGCTTATTCAGTTTAGTGGCATCCACCAAAGAAAAGATGAGTAAAAGACTCAATTACAGCTAAATGCAAATCTGTCAACCCCTACACATTTTGACATCAAAATATGTCGGTACACGTTGTAACTTAAAATTATGCAGATCTGGTGTTTGTCTAGAAGGCTATGAAATTAAGGGGAAGATGGGCTTCAGCACTGCTACACAGAGTAAGATTGCTCAAGAGCGTCTAGCCTTCGTTTCATGAAACTAAGTTCAATCAAAGTGCAGTATTTGTCCTCCTAGGCCCTCCTGTGCAAAAAGAAATATCAAGCAGGAATGACAGAAGTGCAGCAGTAGTACAGCATCAGCACTGACCTCTTGACTCCCCGACCCCTCCTACACTCTGCCTGTCTCCCATGTGTCAGGTTATGAACTTCTTTACAAGGGTAAACAGTGTGGCGGGGATATGTAAAACTGAGATTATGAATTAAGTTAGTCATAATGTAGTAGCTAACGTTAACGTTTCAGTGTATTTACGAGCTAGCTCGTGTTCATTTGACAAGTTGACAAAGTTGTCCATGTGTTGTGTAAAGTGTCCCTTCTCTTAACCCATGCATAGTAAACACAAGAAAAGCACTCTCTGAAAAATGCGGTTTATAGATGCCACACATATCACGCAAAATCAACGACAGTAAAACTATGTTACATTTTAATCAAGCAGTTTGCCTGCAGAGACAAAATGCCAATATCCTTGATATAGATAAATGACCAGACCAATTACAAAAGATAACTCAAAACGATATGACTATGGCATTTCAAGACTTTCCCACCACTTATTGTGTAGCCTACGGACTGGCGTGCTAATACTGTCTTTTTGAAAACATCCAATTTAGCATTTGGAATTTCAGAAAAATCCTTGTGTTGCCCATAAGTGTAAATTTATAGGATATTAAATTAGGGACAGCAACAGCAAATATCAACTAGTTATTTACTGTAGGCCTATATGAATAGATTGAGAAAAATAATAATGATAGCATTACTATATTAAAACAAATTATTGTAATAATGATTACATCAATTAAAAATAGAGCAATAAAGGCAGTTCTTTTCAGCCTGTGTGGTCAATCATAATCAAAGAACAGATTTGTCAGTGAATGGTTTAGTATTTATTTTTTCATCTACAGCTTTCAGATATCAAAAACTAGGTAAAAATTTTACATTTTCTTCTCTTTTCAAAGAAGAGTATAGTTAACTTTAGTCTCAGGTCTCTTATATTACTGTAATGACTTGATCCTAGAGGCGACCTGACCCTTAAAATCCATACAAAACCATACAAAATCCGAAATTACAAGCTGGTTACAGTTTTTGATCACTCATTTGGCCAACGAGGTGCTAATCAAAATTTTATTTTGAGGTTGCCAGGTCTGTGAATAGCACTTTGAGAGTGCCATTTTAAATGTGCATAGCAGGATGAGGAACAACAAGGTTGGATTTTGTGCAAGAAAAGGTTTCAGTGGGGCGGACAGCGTGAGAGTGCGTCAGAGAAGCAGGTTTTTCTTTAATGAAATGCTGAAGTTGTAATGTATTGGTCCCAGAGGGCAGAGTAGACAAATACAAAGAGACCAATGCCAAGCTGCAGCCCAGTTCAAATGTAGACAAGGGGATGACATCCTTCGCCCCATAGAGAGATGTTAGAAAATTGCCCTTTGCAGCTATTTGGCAGAAATATTAGCTCTGGGAAATGGTTCATTTTGGATTGTTTGGAGTTATTGTCTGAGTTGTCTGATTGTCCTATTGTCTGATTGAAGATATTGACGAAATGGGCTAGGTGGTTGTGATGCCAGTGACTGAGCACATTTATGCAGCACCATTGGCTGATCAAGCTGGAGGAACACATTTTCAGTCTATGTAGGCCAGGGAGAGATGCGTGCGTGCGTGTGTGTATGTTTGGTAAGGTGCAGAGGGTAGGTAGAGAGTCTGGTCAGTTTATTTTAAGACTCCCTGTCTGACAGAACATCAATAACAGCGGAAGCCCACTTGTTTGTGTGCCTGTGCGCATGTAGTTAGTCCAGCCTCAATTAATCTTGGTGGAATTGGTCCAAGTGGGTCAAAACTGAGCCACTCTACATACAAACATTCATGCATATCACACACATGACCATAGTCATAAAAAGGTTTGGGATCTTGGAAATGTCCTTGTTTTTCACGGAAACACATTAGTGTGAATAGGAAACAGCAAATGAACAACACTTGCAGATCCAGCTAGAGATTGAATGCCTTGAGAATAGTGATTACTTATCAGAATAAAAGTCCAACTGTCAAAGCAGCATTCAGTCACATCTAAATATTCTAATGAAGTCTACTTCAAATGTCACTGTACAAGTTGTACAAGTACTCAATGACATCTGAGGTAAACTACAGTCATGAATGCTTTGTGGGTAATTTATGACAACTACTATGAATGTGTTATGTTGTCATTTTTTCTGTCTGGTAAGAAGACAGAATGACTGAAGTATTTTAAGCAGAGGGCACAGGCTTGGTAAGACCAATCACAACGCTTGGTTGGTGTTCAGACTATGTGTTTTGATGTTATAGCCTCACTTGTCAGGCTACCATGCCTATGCAAGATCAATAGAAAAGAAAAGAAACAATGTGAGAGTATGTGTCAATTTCTAGACAATACGGTCACAGACAGTGACGTTAGTTCTGTTAAAGGAAAATTCGTGAGCAATGCATTGCCTTTTTTTGAGCTCACAGAATGCTGTTGGTGGGAAGAATGAGAAAGTTTGACAGAATGAGAAAGTTTAACATAGAACTTATAGCGATATATAACTCAAATTGAAAGGGGCACAGAAACTGCTTACGTTACCTTCCACATACACACACACAAACCGAATGATGCACACACACACATACACATACATACACTGCATTATACTAGTAGTAATTTGTAGTGCTCTTACTGAGCGGAACGAAATGGAATTTGCTTCTGCCATCATACGTATTTTTGTTTGTGTGTGTGTCTGTGTGTGTGATGGTTTATTCTCCACGGCATTGTCCCTGAAATAATTTTCCCTGAGAACTCTGTGCCATTTTCCCAATGAACATTTAGCTTTAGTTTTGAAAGGGTTTGTGTGTGTGTGTCATTTTTGAACGTGCAACTCCAGTTACAGCCACATATCTTATTAATGATTATTGTGTGTCTGTGACTCTGGTACTTCATTTGTTTTATTGCATCATTCTCTCTATCTTCTTCTTTTCTTTTTCTTGCTACCAACAGAGATCTATGAGAGACAGAAATAATATATATATATATATTTATATATTTTAAGGCCACACACACACACACATCCTTACAGAGGGACTTGGAAAAGTCAGAATTTTTCATCTGAGGATAGGGGCATTGCCAGTAAACACAGAGTTTATTGTTTATGTGTTAGACAGACCACTTTAAAAATCATGAAAGATTTATCAGGGAATCTGGGGACACGTGTTTGTGTGCATGTTTCTCTGTCTGTGTGTGTGTGTGTGTGTGTGTGTGTGTGTGTGTGTGTGTGTGTGTGTGTGTGTGTGTGTGTGTGTGTTTGTGCGTGTGTGTGTGAGTGTTTGTCAATTTGTTTGTGTGTATATGGTGGTACATCTAACCAGCTTAAAGTGACCTGGTGGAATTTCTTCCAAATTTCCTTGATTTTGTTGTAATTAGTGAAGGGTATCGGCACCTTTGTTCAAATGACAATTAATTCCGTTTAATTAGTCATTTCAGTTCATTCAGTTTGAAGAGATGTTCAACGCACACACACACACACACACACTCACACATGTGCTTGCAGTCGCCCTTCACTTGTCACTTGTCACTAGTCGCCTTGTTTTGAATGGGCAGACAGATGCATTGTGGATAACCTGACTATTTAAGATGGATAGCATATCTTCCTCCACCTCTGGCAGGTTTGTTGATAGATTAACTGTTGCCTTTTCCTATTTATGCCAGGTAGCAAAAGTCACATAGAGAGCAAGACTGTGTGTGCGCGTGCGTGCATGCATGTGTATGTGCATGCGTGAATGCGTATTACAAATGCATCCCTTCCTGCACTTTTCTGCCTGTGTGGCAGAATAAGTTGTTGTGGTAGTTGCCTGGGTGGCTGCTTGTATTCCTGATAAGGGCTGTGGTTCCAGACTACCAGTCACTAATGCTAATCTAGACACTGTCAGTGTTTGTGTAAGTGTTTGCATGCATCATATTTTCCCTCTATGAGGCCATGCTCATTTGTCATTGGAGGTGTGACTGTCAGATGGAATCATTTGTCCATGCACATCGGTGATGGTGTGAAATCTGTAGGTAATTTAATCCATACAAAGCAGGAGGTTGGAACAGTGTTTCTCACGCAGCCATAACAGACTGACACACACACATATACACACACACACACACACACACACACACACATACGCACACACATAAACACACACACATGCACACACCAGAGGCGACTACTCCATTGAGGAAAGGGAGGAAGAAGTAAGAACTTCTAGGAGAAATTTATAAAAAAATCACAGATATTTAATAGATAAACATGCAAAAACATATCAAAACAGCTGAAATCTATTTTATCACTTCGAAAACAGAAAAAAGTCACCAAAATATCGTCCTCCCTTACTCCCTCATTGACATCCATTATAAACACTACGAACCCGGACGATTTGCGGGCTCCTCTTTTAACATTGAGTGAATGGAAAAAAGGGAGGAACGTCCTCTCTTTGGGCAAGTCAGTTCAAAATGCTTGTCTGTCATCAATCAGCCAATCACCGGAGCAACATTAGTCAGTTGGCACTATCAGAATGAAAGGGTGTGTTGACGGGTTGACACACAAGGTCTTGTACTACTGTCATTCGTGAAGGTGCGGACAGCGGAGAGTTTGAGCCTTCGTAGAGTTTTGCTTTGTTGTGTAAATAAAAAAAAGAGATGGAAAAATGAGACGTTGTATTCATGATGTTAAAACCCCATTTCACACACTGGAGGATGATGAGAAGGTGAAAATCAAAACAGAGGGGAGACCAGTTCCAAAAGTTGACATTGAAAAAACGAATGGTAAGGTCAGTTTGTTTAACACCACATGGTATCAAAGATACCCATGGCTAACTGCTAGTGTTACCACTAGTCATCTATGCTGGCCTTGCCTGATGGTAGGGAAGTCTCAAACATGGTCTGTGCAGGGATTTAGTGACCTTAAAAATTTGGACAGGGCCACCAAGCATCACGACAAGTGCAACTACCACGTTGGTGCAGCTATTCGCGTAGAATTGCTAGGTGGCATGCCCGTTGATCAACTTGTGGACGAGGGTGCCCGATTGCAAGTGGCACAGCACAATGCTAAAGTGCGTCTTAATAGGGATACACTGAAGCCTTTTATTCTGTGTATTTGGGCATGCAGGAGCTGGCATTTAGGGGATGGGATGAAGGGCCAAATTCAGATAACAAAGGCAACTATAGGGAGTTTGCAGAGCAGTTGCAGTCTTCTGGTATTTCAAAATAATTTCTGCCACTTTCACAATATTGCAGTGTAAAGCACAAAAGACAACTGACATTACCACAAACAAGCTATACTCATTGCACTGTATGGTATTTCCCATGCCGACATGTGTCCTCAAAAAACAAATTAATTTTATTTAATACAATCCCCCTAAGAGCAAGCACCAAGACACCTTTCTGGTTTTGTAATTCTTTCTCTCTCTCTCAACAATCCACCCATCCCATCTACTCACATTTACCCACTCATTCACCCACCTGACCACTTTACCCCATCCTCCCCTATTTTTGTGACCACCAGTCGTCACTGACACGCACGCACACTACACACACACACACACACATAACAGAAAGTGTAAGATGGCTGTTAGCTGGGTTCTCTTATTACTGTTGCTGGTGAATCCAACTCAGATTACACTGCATCTTCAAAGATATTAATTAAAGGTAGTTTGGCCATATACTTTACATTACATTGCCATGATATAGCCCTTCCGTTTCTTTGTGGTTAATCAGCAACTGAAACTATCCAAAAGTTTGAGCTTTGTAAGATGTAGTCCTCATATGCTGATGCTTGTGCCAGTTCTTGTAGGCCTCTGGCTAAGGGCTGGGATTCATTGGACCCCATAGAGGCTTATTCACTTGTCTGTGTGCTATTTATGTTAGGACTCCTTCAGAAACATTGTAGGCCTATGCTTCTAATTGAAAAGTAGACCGAATTTAAAACGGCTCTGCCTTTGCCAAAGGATCAGAGCCATGAACTTTTTATGAATGTTTTCCATGTTTTGAAGTGAAATGTCCTTTCCTCTTTGCAACCCCTGTACACGTACAGACAAACAGAGCATACTCTTGCCCCCTCTTGTCCTTTATTTTCTCATTCAGAGATTCTGGCTAAATGCAAAGGCATGCAGTCCTTTGAATTGTGTATGTGTGTCTGTGTCTCTGTGTGTGTGTGTGTGTGTGTGTGTGTGTGTGTTAGGCTGAATTTTCCTGTTAATGGGATTTGCTGCTCTTAAACCTGCACTGGGCTGACTTAATGAAAAGCTTGAATTTGCACTGCCTCAATGCTCGCTACAAACTATCAATACTCTCTCTCTCCCCCACACACACAAACACTCTCACACTCACACACACATCTCTGCACAAAGAGACACAGATGTGCACAAATATATTCTCCTATATTTCACAGGTCATGCACACAGCAACATGAGATTCATGGTTGGGAGCAGCGGAGAGAAACTTGCCCTTTTAAATCCATTAGTGTGATCTTGGTGCTGAACAGAGAATAATCATTAGTTCTAATCCCCTATGATCCATAGAGTCTAAATGTGTCTCTCTCATGATAAGTATGTGTGTGTGTGTTTCCATTAGTAGGACGGTTCATATCCAAGTACCTTTGTGTGTATGTGTGTGTGTGTGTGTATGTATGCATGTATGTGTTTTTGGGGATATGTTTGTGTTTCTGAGAGTTGACTTTTTTGTCTATAACTGTGTTTATGTCTATATCATGCGTTTTGTGTGTGTGTGTGTGTGTGTGTGTGTGTGTGTGTGTGTGTGTGTGTGTGTGTGTGTGTGTGTGTGTGTGTGTGTGATTGTGTGTATGGTGATGTCCATCTCTGTTCAGCTCATTAGTAGAATATGCTAGCAGATGGAACAGAGGCCAACCAATCGGATATTGTCAGTAAGACCGACGCCCTTGAGGTTAATTGTGATCAATAGTGTAAATTCGTTCTCATTTGTCCCAATCGTTGTCATGGTGACAGCACAGAGCCCTCTGAGGCCAGGCCTGCCTTTGGCATGGCAACTGTATAGAGCACTCTTGACATTCCATTAATGGGAATCCACCCAGTCGTTATCACCTGTCACCTGTAGTGTTGTACCCTGGGAAATGCAGTCCTCACCAAGGATCGGGAGGCCAAATCGGGTCCGACTCGCCAGTCTCCATGCCACACGACAACAGGAAAAATACTCTCGACTCTAAAATAAAGTGCCACGACCAGGCAGCACTTGGCCATTTTCTGCAGAAGTTTCCACAGAAGAGCCTTCATAATGGAAGTCTCCATGTATTATGCCCTTTCATATTAGAGCAGCTGTGACTGGCATTTGACATTTAATGGTTGTCAGTGGTTGAAGTAATGCTAGCTTTTAAGTATCTGAGGTTTGTAGGTGTGTGTTTGTCAGAGAGAGGGGGAATTGTGTGTGTGTGTGTGGGGTGGGGGGGGGGGTGCATGGGTGAGTGGCTGTGTGCTGGACCCTGTTGAAATATAGATGTGTTGTGAAAGGCAAGTTCACAGTGCTGATGGCCATTCCTTGCCAGAGTGAGTCTAACATATTCTGCCACACAGGCGGAAAGGTGCTGAAAAAGACACACTGGTGTAGAACACACACATGTACTGTGTACACACACTCACACACACACACAGCTCATGAGCAACCAGCTCTTAACGGGAGAAGAGATTTCATCATCATTTTTTTCTGTAAAACCTTGCAGTTCCTGTCACTGATGACACCCCCCCCACACACACATACTGATGACATACACACACATACACACCCCACCCCCACCCCTCACAGTAAATACACACAGCTCGCTGTCAGCTCATAGCTTTGTTTTTGTAACTGAGAGGCTTTGTGGCCTCTGCCAAGGTCTAGGCTGAGAAAGTTAATTATTCCACACAGCACTCGCACATAACCTCTGTATGCTTTCATACCCTTGGCATGACAAAGCCTCCAAAAATATCTTTTATTTCTCTTAAGTGTATGCATCTCTCTTTACGATAGAGAAATAACTGATAAAGGCTTAACTGAAAGACTGAGCAAAACAGCCAAGGGGCTGTGTGTGTGTGTGTGTGTCCTTTCTCTGTATCTTTGCTTATCTTGCTCAGCACAGTATTGCCTGTGTTTTGCATATCTCTCCTTGGGTAATAGTCATAAGATGTGTATCTAATTGTGCTAAGTGCAATCACAGTGTAGCCAAGAGAGACGTGGCGTTATCAGATTTAACATTTACAAGAGTGCCACGTGCACCTCAAAACACCAGAGGTGACACTGTGATATGCACTGTGTGTGCACGCGCCGGTGTTCCATGTATTCAGGTACTATTGAGGGAAGGGGCTGTGTGTGTGTTTGTAATCTTTTTTGGGTGTGTCAAATTTAAGTTTGTATATTAATATCATTGCAGTCTCAAGAAAGGTTTTCCTCTGCCTCTTTGGCCTCTAAGCCAGATCAGAGAGTTTCAATCAGCAAACGAAATGTTACCCTTAAATATACAATCACGGTGCTCCATGCTTCAAGCAAGTCTAATAAAGGTCGCGACTCCTTACAAGATATTTGGTGACCAAAGTAGTCCTGCCGTTTTGGCTCTATAAAACATGCACACACACACAGACACACACACACACCACCCAGTCTCACTGAGGCACTACTTACCAAAATTGATAAATTTAAAGGGAATTCATGTGGAGACAATCAGCTTTCCTTTTGGTCCTCTAATGATCAGAATGCTAATTAATCACACAGCGGTAATGAGGGAAAGTGGGATTTGGGAGTATTTATCCGGCTTTGCGCCTTGTGCTTTTTTAATTCCTGCATGTGCCGTTGTTCTGTAAACACTGATTGTTTTAACTGATTAGAAGGACTCTTTAGTGTGCGGACGTGTGTGTGTGTGTGTAAACATGAGTGACTCCATGCTGTAGAGCAGTACTAGAGATGAGATACAGTGCATGCTGATTGCTAAAAGTAGAGGAGATAATTGCTATCCTGCCAGTAAGCTTTTTTCTCCCCCCAACCCCCTTACCTCCTCTGATCCACGTTTCTCGCTTCACTTTTCTGTTGAATGATGAGTTGGTGAAGCCCCCCACACACAATCACTGCCACTCTCTAAAACAGATGAAAATACACCAAAGTGACATCCAGATGGGAGATGGGATTTAGTTTAGTGGTGTAGTTTGGGATTTTTTTTCTGTGCCATTTCTGGATAGGAGTACTTTCTTCAATTAGCGCTTTCTCTCAAATGCTGCATCAGCTGACGAGGTGGTGTTTTAACAACCTACTCAGTCCCTTCACAACGCTCCTAGATTCGCAAATGGCCCCGCTGGCTTGCCATAGCCCAGTCATCACTGCAGACATCGCCAGCACCAACGATGGGGCATGTGGGTGTGTTTTAGCACAGAGTTGCTGGCGCTGAGTTTCCTTGGCAACAGCTTGACTTCCTTAACGAGCTGATTGTGTGAAGCAGGTCCTAATGAGAAGCTCTTAATTATGCTGCGACGGCCCCCGCCTGCCTCCTTCTGTGAACAGAAGAGCGGCGAGAGTGAAAGAGAGGAGAGGGGAGTCATCAGCTATAATGAGGATGTAATTATTGGGACTAACCAGAGACATTCAGTCAGATTCATCAAAAGGTGTGTGTATGCGTGTGTGCCCGTGTGTGTGTGTATGTGTATGTGGAGGTGTGTTAGACCTGACATTTTGGCAGCACCCTGCAGCCCTAGGTGTGACCCAGTTCACTAATGAGGACTGAAGTTTGGCGAGAGGCTTTTCTTCCGAAACGATGATGCGAGCCTGAAAACGGGCAAGCAGAACTTTTCTAAGGAGTTGAGCAGAAATGGAGAAGTCTTCTGTTATTTCTGTCTTAATCCTCATTTGGAGAAGGTTGCTAATTGTTACTGGGGCTTTGAGAGACAGTCAATGGACAATTTACTACAGCGAATTTCAAAAGGTGGCCCTGCAAAGCATGAATTCCTGGAGAAAGCCAGTAGAAACAGGGAAACCTTTAAAAACGTGAGGATGATTGATTTGGGACCATCACTTTGTTTATTCCAAGCACAGAAACCATTGTAGTGAAAGTGCAGACTGCATGCTTGGGTTGCAGGTAACAAAGGCACCACATATCTATGTGGGTTGGCATGTTGTTGCTGAATTTGCAGAATTACTTTGTACTGGCAATTTGCATGCAGAGATGTGTATGTTTGATGCGTATGTTTTGTTTTACATTTAGCTTACCTAATTCACATCAAAATACTGTACTCCAAACACACTGCACTTACTATTTGCACATAGCCAATTTTTTTTTTTTCACATCCTACACAGCATTCAAAGTTTTTGGAAACAGATTTTTATCTATGGCAAACTGACCGATAACCCAAAAGTGTTTCACTGAATCGCTCTGGACAATTGCTTTCTGCAAATATTAAACACTGATGGAGCAACTCATCCTGCCCTTCCACAGATTGCCCACATCTTGCCGTTTCTTCTTCACATCTAGCCTGGTTGCCACATATACATATATCTGCTGTGGATCTTAGTCTGGCCAGTAGGTCTATCTCCACTTCATCCCATTTGTCTAAGGTAGGGAACCAATCAAAAACTGGCTTTTACCCCTACACAATAGAGACAGGCTTAATATGTTTTATTTCAAATTGTGATGCATTCCACTCTCTTTTCTCTGCAATCATTGGTCTGATTGGTTCTAGGCACACCCAATGTCTGCAGAGGCATTTTGATCTATGTCTGGTAATCCCACCTCATGGAAGTCAGAAATTGGCATTACTAAGCTGCATAGCAAGATCAGAATGTGGGAGAACCAGGCAAGAAAACATCAGCAGGAAGTGGGGCTCAGCAAAGCAGGGAGGCTGTGTGAATAGAAATCTATTATTTTCCAACCCATGCTCTGTCATAGTTGTCATTCACCATCTCAGAATTCTAGGAATCCAGTTCCGCAGAAACCCGACTCTCACAGTCTCCATCTCTGTGCTGTCTCTTCCGCCCATGGGAAATACAAGCCAAACGCAAAGTGGAATTCACACTCAGAGAATATTCTAGCAAGGTTTCTTGGCAGCTTTGTGAGCATATTTGATATTCTCTTTAAGTAAAGCAATCCTATAGTGGATGTGTGGTGCTTCAGAAAGGGCACTGAGTGTGATCTTTCTAATGTGTAAGCTACAAAAGCCCTTCTTAAGCTCATCTGGTTAAACATAAGAGCCATCATATTTTTTTTATCTTCTCTGCCAGTGCAAACACTGACAGGTTGGCTGCCCACGCACTGTCTCAGATTGATGAGAGAAATTGTTCCACTTGTTATTTCATTATGAAGTGTGCTACAGTATTTTGATCACCAGAAACTGGGCTGCATGCAGTTTTACAACACGATAATGATTCTAAACACACCTCCAAGATGACAACTGTCTTGCTGGCCAAACCTAAACCCATTTGAGCACCTGTGGCGCATCCTTAAGTGGAAAGTCGAGAAGGACGGGGTGTTCAACATTCGCCAGCTCTGTGATGTCATCATGAATGAGTAGGAGAGGATTCCAATTGAGTTTTTTTTACCTACCTACATCATAATACTCACTGGTAGGCAGAAGCACTAGCATAGTCATTAAAGTATGAATAGGAATTACGATTGTACGCTTCATTATGCCCCATTAATCAATATGGACACTCTATGGATACATTTTTTAAATGAACAAAGAAACAATAAACAAGGTGGATGTTAGTAGCCTATGTCAAGCTGGCGGTGTGCTAGTGCCACACTGTAGTGAGGAAAATGGTTTGTTTGACAGCTAATGTTAGCGTTAGCCGCAAATGTGATGTCTTGGAAAAACTATGCTAAATCAACCATATGACAACTTTGCAAGCAGTTGTTAACCTTATTTACAAATTATAACATGGAACTTAAAGACCCATACTCATCTTGTACATTGAAGCACGTGTCAGTGATGAACTTTAAGGTAGTTATTACACTCGCTTTGAACAGATTGCATAGGTTGCAAGGTAGGTTGCATAGGTGATATGAGTGAGCATTAGCGTATTAACTATTATTATACACTATTAACGTAACTTATCCCTATCACTATCCTACAAAGTAATATTGTGACAGGATACTGAATGCTACAAAATGTGAAAGCCTTTCATAATTGTCACTTTTATCAAGGTTTGACATGTTGGCACCAAGGAAATATTAAAGATATAAACAATTGAATGAACGGTAACATAGGCTTCTATTGACCAGCTTGACATTTTGCCTATCAAGGGATAAATGAAGGATGTCACAATGACTCAACACGTCATCTAACAAAACTCAATAACAAACTGTGGAGCTCTGGTGAATTCCAAGCACAAAAGGGTGAAGGCAGTGCTGAATAATAAGGGTGGCCACACAAAATATTGACAGTTTGGGCACAGTTTGAACATGTTCACTGTGAGGTGTACTTACTTTTGTTGCCAGCTGTTTAGACATTAATAGCTGTATGTTGAGTGTCAATGGACAGTACATTTATACTGCTATACAAGCTGTACACTATTTACATAAATGTGAGTGGTGCACTCAGTTTTGTGAGATACTGTATGCATGCTAGGTCGCTCGTGCTGGTATAGCTGACTGAAATGTTTTCTCTGTTCCCACCAGCTACCTTCCATTCAACCCCTTTCTGTTACTTTTTCTGTCATACTGAGTCTGTCCAATTTTTTAGATGTCCTTTAAAAAACAAACAAAAAAAACAAAAACAAATAAGCCACTTGGAACAAGGCATGAGTCTTATATGAGTTTTATTTCTGCTTCTACTTGGATTCTTTGAGTTTTTGGAAAAGCCACACCACTTTCTATAACAGGACATGCTATTTAGTTTTCTTGATGCTCTACCATTGAGGACAGGCCTCAGGCAATTTCTGTCCATCCTTGGGAGTAGGCTCAGGCAATATGACTGGAGTAAACATGGGGATGTCTTTAACCAATATGGAGTTATATGGAGGATATTCATTTACAAATAGATTCCAGTTTTCACCAAGATCACTTTCAGTAAATAAAATTAAGGGATTCTGATCTGTACAGATGAACAAAATGTGGAGCCAAAATCAATACGATTTCTTATGTTTGAAAACTGGTCTTGAAAACTGGTTTGACTCTGATGAGATCTACTCGGATAAAAAAAAATCTACCCTCTGGTTACATGCAGCAACATTCTAATTCTTCACGTGGTCATGTGACATTTTCACACATTTAGTATGTTTAGTGCATACTTAAAAATAAACTCAAAAATGGCAATCAAGACGTGTCGGCGGTTTTGAGGCAACATTAGGAAGTAAATAGTTACGAGAGCCTTTATTTCCATGAAGCACAGGTTTGTTCGTGTTACAAGACAAGAGCATGCAAGAAATGAGCATGCACAAAAAATATTAAATGTTTACATGACTGTTCAATCCGAATAGAAACGGAATAAACCACCCCTTCTGATCCAATAAAAAATTGTAATCGCATCAGAAATTCTATTGCGATCATAGTGTTTACATGGTTCATCTTCGTTCCGATTGAACAGTTTTGCCATTTCTAATCAGGTTAAAAGTGTTCATGCAAACATAACTATTTATCAGTGGTATGGTCATGGAGGTTTCTCCTTCAGTTCCATATTTAGCGAAGATCAGTGTTCTGTCTAGGTCTTTTTGCTCATCAGTCCTGAGTATCAACAGTCGACTGTGTGCAAACTGTGCGCGCAAGAAAACACATACTCACATACATATTTTCTGTGCACACACTCATCACCATCACAATCACATTCATACAGCCTACTTGTATGTTAATGATATATGAAGAAATCTATGTTTGTGGAAGAGCAGTAATATTTCTGTTTGATGGGATTTAATAATGCATTCTAGAGTTTTTTTATTCATTTTATTCTGTATGTGTGTGAGTGTTAGCATGCGTGTGTGTGTGTGTGTGTGTGTGGCTGACTCTTATTCCAGTCCCAAGGTGTGACCTTCATTGTGTGTTTGTGTGTGTGTGTGTCTGTGTGTATGAGAGGGAAAGGGAGAGAGTGAGATTGTACATTCATGCACCCTCACCCACAAATTCCCCAAGAAGATCAATACCACATCACACACTAGCAGCTGCTGCTAACAAGAAACCAAACCTATTGTGTGTTTGTGGTGTGTGACATTCTGAGGGTTAAAAGCCAGTTAAGGAAAGTCTGAGATGCTATTAAGTACAGGATTCACCTGAGCAGTTTTCTACAGCTTGTGTGTGTGTGTGTGTCTGTGTGTGCCTCCATGCATCCGGGTGTGTAGGTTTAGGTATGTGTGAGCATTCTCTGATCTCATTTTCTTTGGCCAAGCTGGTAAATGTTGTAGGGGTTTTGTCCCCATAGCTTAACTGGCGAGGCAGAGCCTTTGCAACACCCACGGTCAAAGGTGCACTTCCCAAGATGCTGTGGGATTGAACTGAAATCACTGCTGTCCTCATGCCGAGTGATTGAAGAGAAATGGGAAGGGGAGGAAGGGTCTTTTGTAGAGGCTTTGGATCACTAACTGCAGAAAACTGATCTCGGATGTGAAAGATCTCATTTTCTTTCGTCCGGATCCCCATACATGGATTAATGGGATACCAGGCGAGATTTCTAGGATAATTTACCAGCTTCATAGTCACACTGCTGGTTAAATGGTTCATTATGGGTGAATGACGGCCCTTTTGGCATGCGTGCATGTGGACGCGCGTGCACCTGCATGCACACACGTTTGCGTAGGTGGACTGTGCACATGCATGTATTTTATTGACAATTTGTCCCAAATTGTGATCATCTGGAAGGCTGTTACTATGGACACTGATATGCATTTTCTTTGAATTTTTAAATCGATTTTCCCGGGGTCTGTACACGTGGAAAGAAAAGGATAATTTTAATAAGCTGAGTATAGTTATAGTGTGCATAGTTGTCTTCAGGGTTCTCCATATGTTCACCTGTGATTACAGTGAGGTTTTATATTTTGTGAAGTGTTCAAATTAAAAATGGAAACCTAAAAATATAATCTCACATACTGGAAACTTCTTGACAAAAAAAATGTACAGTGAAATGGATCCATGGATTTGCATTACATTTCATATGCATGTACAGTACATAACGTGAAATGCCACAGACTGCACATTCAGCACACTTTCTCAGGTACATGCACGACCCTTTATCAGTGGCAACACAATAGGGCCACAGTGTTGCTCAGTCATTGCACACACACACACAGACACAGACACACACTTTTACTGGAGGTTTTAGAGCAGATGGTTATTGTGTGAACTGTACTCGTGTTTACTAGTTGGCCATGGTAACTTGCGATTATTACCATTTCATGTGCAGCTACTCTGCATGGTGCTGTTCTGCTCTTCTCTTCCCCCACCGACTGTCTGTGGGTTGATGTTGCAGGCGTGTGTAAAATAGTCATTTGCATTATAGAGAATGGGTGATGCACGTAGATGTCAGTATGTACTGGTTTTGATAATCTATTCAATTTAATTTTGCTGCTGCCCCCCCCCCCCTTCCCCCCTTTCTTGGTCACCTTTCCCTCCACATAATTACTTCTTCACTCCACACTTCTTCCCATGTGGTCAAACAGCTTGTTTTCTCACCCGGAAACCACTGTTGGACCAGGAATCAACTGCCTGTGTGATAACTCATCCGTATCTCTTTTACAGCCGTAAACACACACACACACACACATTAGTTGGGGAAGGAAGTGATATGTAGCAGGAAAGGGAAGTGAGAGCATCAATCCCAGAAGTAATTATCTGATGCCACTGCTGCACCTCAGGACTAAATTTCACTGAAGTTTTTACCTCCCAGTGGCACCATGTAGCCCCTGATGGATGACGCTCATGTCAGATCAATCTCTGACAACTCACACACACACACACACACACACACACACACTGTTACAAATGCTTGCTCTCACAAATACAAAGGAGTATTTGTGCGTATGTGTTTGTGTCTGTGTGTGTGTGTGGGTTCATTGTGTGTGCGTGTGTGTGTGCATGTGCAAATGTGTGCTATATTAAATGAGTTGTTATTAAGCAGTCTTCAAAACATTACAACCATTTAGGCTGCGTAAATCATGTGGACAGGGTATACAACACACACACACAGCACACAGATTTTTATATGAATAGACTGCTGAAACTTAAAGTCCACAATTACCATATAGTACATTACTTAAAGAAAGAAAGAAAAACAATATTAGACTTAAAAAGTTTGTTGTCCATTCAGTGTGTGCAATGAAAATATTTTGTTTTTAATCTGACCAGCAAAAAAACAAAATCCCATTTTTTACATTTTTCCAATTATGATTAAAGCCACATCTGAGAGTAGTTTGAGATGCAATTCTAATTGGCTGCTCTGACTGTGCCAGTGTCTTGCATCAGCCACAAAGCGACATACATAACAACTGTGTCTAAACTAAATGAAGATAGATGGAAAGCTTGGATTCACCATACAGCAAAAGATATCTGAAGAAAAGACAATCTTGTTTTTACTTGCTTCCTCTTGTCTTGTGTTTGGGTTTGAAGGCTGTGCCACAAACCAGAGTAGATTGTTTCCAATGCCTGTCATTATCACAGCAACCCATGCATTTAATGAGATCAGTGATGTGGTGTGAACACTTAAACGGATGTACTGTCAGTAGGAAAAATAACATAGATTAAATAGCGAACCAAGAGATAGCACTAAGTGAACGGGGTCCGGAAATTCACTTTCTGTTTTCTTTCCTTCACTATTTGGCCGATGTTGTACCAAATCTTCTCAATATTTATCCTATGGACAGCACTTAATGACATCCGTCAACAGGGCTACTGATTTGAAATGCCCCTTTAAGTCACTCAGCCTTTGGATAACTGCAGCGTCAGACTGCATTTTTTGCTAAATTAATGCACCTATTTTTTCAAAACAAAATTCAGAGTTTTTCCTGACTTTTGATATTCACAAAAGTGGAAATAGTCGTAATGAGCAGGTGCGCTAATGTTTCAGTTAGTTTGCCTAACTGTTAAAACTAGCCAGAACAGTAGGTCAACAAAGCCACTGTGCAGTAGTGTGAGAAGCTAAAATATCCCCCTTCTCACCGTCATGGACCATTATGACTTTTTTCTGCGCTACCGTAAAGGCGGAGAGGGAGAGAGAGACTTGTTCCCGCTTGTAAAGCTTCCCTTTTGGGTAGTTCAGCCCTGTTACCCAATTTGAGGCAATTAGGACTTGATGGGTGGGTGTATTTAGTCAGGGCAGCTCAGTTGGTCGGGGGGCTTGAGGAGGAAGGTTGTCTCTGCTGTAAAGTATTTTGGTGAACGGCATTGTTGTGAGTGCTAGTTAAAGTACCTTTTTTTGCCTTTACTGAGTGTTTTTTTTTTTTTTACTGTCAGTATTTGACCTGGGAAGGCAAATAAATATTTTTGACCATTGTTACACCTGCAACTACCTCTCCTGCGTATTACTCCCATCTGTTTCTCCAAGCCCACATCTCAACTAGTGTGTGGGCCGCAGCGGCCACAGCTTCCACATTTGGTGTCAGAAGTGGGATGTTTGGCGCCCCCTAAGAAGCTGGAGAGACAAGGATGACGACGAGGTCGAGCAGTTGCCAAGACAAGACCAGCCTGGGTAAGAATGTCAGTCCGGCAGCTTGTCCGAGAAGCGGAGGCTGAGGAGACCGGGTTGGAGGAAGAGCTACGAGGGGCAGTAGGAGGCGAGCCAGACATGGAGGAGGCGGAGCCTGAGGATGTGCTGCCAGGAGGAGACGGTTTGGCTGGGGCTGTATGCACTGCTGCAAGTCAACTTGAAGGCCCAGGAGCGAGAGGCTTTTAAGCAGGAGCGGCGCTGGAGAAGCGCGCAAAGCCAGTTGAACCAGCTTCGCGAGGATGTTGATCGCCAGCCACGTCCTGGGCCACAGCCAGTGCAGCCAGCCGCCCCACAACCATCACCTCACTTCCACAGCTGCCTGTATTGCCTGCCAGTCCCAGCCCAAGGGGGAGATGCTCCGGTTGTCTCGGTTGGTCCAAAGCCACCATTCCCATGTATGTGGAGGGTGAGGATATAGAGCAATAATTAACAACATTTGAGAGTCTAGCCAGAGCGTATCGATGGCCCATGGTGCATTGGGCTGTGTATTTAGTGCCATAACTCACGGGAAAGGCCCGTAATGCATATGTGGCCATGGACATTAATGAAAGCATGGACTAGGAGGAGGCAATCCTGCAAAAATATGAAATAAATGAAGAGGCGGAGGTTTTGGGAGCCAGACATTCGGCAGGGAGAATCCCCCAGAGAGCTCTATCAGAGCCTGAAGGATATTTTCCGTAAGTGGATTAGACTGGAGGAGAAGACGGTTGAAGAGGTAGCGGAAGTCCTTATCCTGGAACAGTTCATTCGCACTCTGTTGCCAGATGTCAGAGTGTGTGTGAAAGAGCATAAACCGCAGACAGGCCAGCAAGCTGCCGAGCTAATGGAGAACTTCCTTGCTGCCCGTCGCAGCCCAAAGCTCTTCCGCTATGATCCTGGACATCGAGCTACAGCCCGTGGTAAGTCAGATGGGTCGGGTGGTGAGGGGGTCCTAAGCCTAGTGTTGGAAACAGAGGTAGTGCGCCCCTTAAACAGTCTACTACCCCTGTGGCACGCCCTTTTTTCTGTCACCAGTGTGGTCTGGAGGGACATATTAGACCAAACTGACGAATTTAAAGCCCAAAGGTGGGGGTAACTGTTGTCTGCAGAGTTCAGATGAGCATGTTATGGGTAGATTGTTGTGGAGCACCTCAGTTATCCAGTGGTCCTTGGGCAGGATACTCTGATCTTACCAGAGTTGGTATACACACATAGGCCTGTCAATATGGTCATGACCAGATCCCAGTCCAAATCCTCGACAGTGGTCTCAAGTGAAATAGTTTCCCTGAAAGAGTTACCATTGTATGACAGTGTTATTACACCCCCTCCTGACATTAGAGAGAGGAAGAGCCGCAGGCAGAGGCACAGAGGGAAGCTTGTGGGTACTCTGAAGAAAGTGCAGGCTGGGGAGGGTGCTCAGACAGGGGGCGGAGCTTGGGAAGCCATGACTGAGGACATTAAAAAGCTACAGAGTCAGGATGCTACATTGCAGGAGGCCTGTAGCAAAGTCATTAGTGTTGATGGTGAGGCAACTGGTGTTGCCCCTAATATGGGTGGAGAGGGCTTTGTGTTGCGAGATGGGTTTTTGTATCATCAGCCAGAGGGGGATGCAGCTGAACAGTTGGTAGTACCTAGTGAGCTGAGAGAGCAGGTACTGTCTGTTGGTCATAGTATTCCTTGGGCGGGCCATCTCAGCACCATGAAAACTTTTGAAAGAGTTGCTGCCAGATTTTATTGGCCAGGCATGTATAAAGACACACAAGAGCACTGCAAGTCCTGTACTGTTTGTCAGCTCACCAGTAAGCTTACGTGTCGCCCATTTCCCCTTCAGCCACTCCCATCATTGATGTTCCTTTTAGCCGGATAGGGATGGACATAGTTGTCTGCCCGTCAACACACACTCCAGCCTGGGCAGAAAGTCCTCTTCGCTGCTTGCACAGTGGCAGGGGCCTTTCACTGTCACCCGTAAAGCCAGACCCGCCACCTATGAGATTGATATGCCAGGGAGGAAGAAAGCAAAGCAGGTGTTTCACATCAACCTCCTGAAAGGATGGCTGGAACGAGAACCCCAGGGAAGTGCCCAGCTCCTTGTGCAGGCTGTCGTAGAGGAGGAAGACCACCCAGAGCAGATTTTTCCAGCTGCTCAGCCTTCCACTGCTCTTGACCTGGGACACCTGACTCATCAGCAGCAAGGGGAGCTACAGGCCATTATTCCAGAGTAGAGAAACCTGGCTTCACCACGGTGGTGGAACACACCATCCCACTGAAGGACATTGCACCTGTCCGTCAAAGGATGTATCGGATCCCTGAGTGTCTGCTTCCTCTGCTTAAAAGGGTGGAGGAGATGCTGTCCCTCTGTGTCATCGAGAGGTCCCACAGTGAGTGGAGTAATCTGGTTGTGCTGGTCCCTAAAAAGGATGGCACAATCCGCTTTTGTATAGACTTTCACAAAGTCAATGCCCAGTCTCACTTCGACGCTTTCCCCATGCCTCATCTGGAAGAACTTATTGAATGGCTGGGTAAGGCCTGTTGCCTCACCACTCTTGACCTTTGCAAGGGATACTGGCAGGTGCCCCTTGCCAAGCAGGACAGGCCTTATACAGCCTTCAGATCTCCACAAGGTCTGTTCCAGTTTGTTGTGATGGCATTTGGCCTGAAGGTGGTGCCTGCAACCTTCCAACAACTGTGTTCTGGTGGAGTCGTTTGCTGCCGCCTACATAGATGACATTGTGATCTTTAGCGCCACCTGAAGGGATCACCTGTGTCATCTCTCTGAGGTCCTGCAGCGCATCCAGAAGGCTGGGCTTACAGTGCATCCTAGAAAGTGCGACTTTGCAAAGGCTGAGGTCCAGTACCTGGGCCACATTCTGGGCAAGGGGCTAATAAAGCCTCAAAAGGATAAGGTGCAGGCCATCCAGAACTGTCCCCAGCCACAGACCAAGAAGGATGTCCGCTCATTTCTGGGTCTGGTGGGCTGGTACTGGAGGTTTGTCCCAAGCTTTGCCACCCGAGCTGCACCACTTTCAGACCTGACCGGGAAATCTGGGTGTAGTCAGGTGCAGTGGGGAGCGGAGCAGGAGCGGGCCTTTAATGGCTTGAAGGGGGCCCTTTGCCAGGGCCCAGTGTTGCAGAGTCCAGACTTTGATCTGCCATTTACAGTGCAGACCGACGCGTCTGGCGTTGGTCTGGGTGCTGTATTGCTCCAGGGGGAAGGGGCTCAAAGGCTGTTGGCTTATATTAGCCGCAGGCTATTTCCCTGGGAGACTAAGTATGCTGCAGTTGAGCTGGAATGCTTGGCTGTTAAGTGGGCCCTGGACACTTTTAAATATTACCTTCTGGGTAGAGACTTTGTATTGGAAACAGACCACCGAGCTCTTCACTGGCTCGGTACTATGAAAGACTCCAACGGCAGAATCACCCGGTGGTTTTTGGCGCTGCAGCCCTACAGGTTCCAGGTCCAGCATTGGGCTGGAAAACAAAATGTTGTAGTGGACTTCTTGTCTCGCCACCCTAGTGGTGAGACATTAGAGGGGCAGGGTAATGTGAGAAGCTAAAATATCCCCCTTCTCACCGTCATGGACTTATCGGACATTTTTCTGCGCTACCGTAACGGGGGAGAGGGAGAGAGAGACTTGTTCCCGCGGGCACACACACTGACTTGCATACACACATCCATACACACACAGACCCTCTATGGACATTTTTTGCAGCGTATGTACAGTTAAGGGGATCATGTGTTTTGGGCTTGGTGTTTGGTGTTTCCAACCGAAGTTTACTGCCAACTCGACGTTTATGCGCAATCCCAACCAATTGTTTGGTCGGTTGCGACACTTTCCTACAGTGTTATCCTTTTGATCTACTCTGTCCTGTCTACATATAGGGTGGTACCCACTATAATATCATCCATTTTGCATTTATATTTCTGTTTTGTCCATAAACTAGTAACAAACATGTACTCACACTTCCTGGTGTTCCATCCAGCCGTCCCATAGTGGAAGCGAGCTCTGCTCTGGCACTATGCTTTTAGCTCCCTCCCTAGGGAAAGGAGCTCTGCATTCGCTGAACAGGGGTGTTTGTTGTCGCCAATCAACCATTGTATGTTTAAGGGGTGTTTTTGAATAATATTTGGGGTTTAATATTTAGGGGTTTTGAATTATATTTTTTCAATGTCATTTTGTATATTTTTTCTAAATGTTTTTGTTTGAGTTTTGTTTATGTTATATGTACATTTGTGAAGAGAGCTTCCCATTTGGGTAGTTCAGCCCTGTTACCCAATTTGAGGCAATTAGGACTTGATGGGTGGGTGTATTTAGTCAGGGCAGCTCAGTTGGTCGGGGGGCTCAAGGAGGAAGGTTGTCACTGCTGTAAGGAATTTGTTAATTATCTAGGCTTTCATTTCATGATACTGTTCGTTCACACTAAGAGCTACTAAAGCTGTAAATTCATTTTTGTCACTCAGAAAATAACTGCTAGAGTGAAAAAGTGTTCACTCTTCTCGCTCTAATTGCTCTAATTGATGACATGCCCATTGATATTTATGTCCAGAATGCTGCATAGCTAATTTGCATAAAGTAGAGCAGTTTTTAACTTCTTTTAGTCTTTCCAGTTGCTCAAGTTTTGCCACTCAACACTTTTGTTGCAGTTGTCCATACAAAGTGAATTACTTCCAGCAATTTTACAGCTGTAGTCGCTCATGGTGTGAACACACAGCTATTTAATTTGCGTTAATCCTCATATTATGTTACTTATTTAACTTGTTTTTGTAGACACACTTGCCCCTTTTCTCACTAGTCCCCACTCAGAACATTATTGTTTAAATGGAAAAACACACACTCCTCTTTTTAAGTGACAGGAGCAGGCAGATCAGCTTGATCAATGTGCTCTTGTTAATTAAAAATATCTATTAAAAAGACACACACAGAGGCAAGAATCAAGCCATTACTTGAACCTCATTGGGTATTGATGAACTCAGAGTAGCTGGTATATTAGGTGAGTTCGGTGCAGAGATGTTATCTGAACAATTCAATTCAGCACAGTTAAGGCCAGCACCCACAGGACACAGCACGTCAGATATGGCAGTTTCATTAAATGAAGAAACCACAATGAGACATAATTATGTATTCATAAATAATAACTCTTCCATTTAGACATATTTCTTCTAATGAAAGGTTTGATAGACACAGCAACTCCAACTTTTGCATCTAGGCACAGTACTATCGAATGTAGTGCAGTCAGGGTTTCATTAGGTTTTACAGTGTTTCAACCAGTCAGAATCAAGGCCTGGAACTATTCGTTTTAGTTCTTTAATGTGGTGAGGTCTATTTATAGTTGTATTACAATGGTGCTTAGTCATGCCTGCAAGTAAGAGTGGAACTTCAGTGTGCAGCTTCACTTTGTGGACAAGGTGATTATCACTGGCTTTAGTGTGGTCACGGCTGACAATAAGACAATGTTAATGGAACTTCAATGTGCTAATCACTGCTGCACTAACTCGATGAACAAGAATTGCCATGGCAATGCGTCTTTATTGCATAAAGCTTTTTATGAAGTTCAATGGCATGAAACTCACATTCCCATTTAAAGTGACTGCTTGGTAGTGATGGCTGAGATTAGTCTCAACACTTATTTGTTTCCTGACACAAGCGCCTGCGTGTGTGTGTGTGTGAGCGTGTGTGTTTGTGTGGATGAGTGAAGACGGGCAGCACTGATGAATGTTATGACTGGCTGTTGCTGATAAACATTGACTGACAGTCTACACATTGTTTTCCTCTCTGCTGACGGGCTTGAGTAATTTAAGCAGAAGCGATTGAATGTCCACGGAGTGGCGGCGGCGGTGGTGTTCATGGTGTGGGTGCAGCTTTAGAGCACACGATTCTGATGGTGAGGACTGTGGAACAGAAAGCAATGGCGTTTTACTATGGTAAAGAAATCTGGTGTGAGTCAATCAGCAGTCCTGTTGTTGTCAAGTGCTGTCAGTAGGTATGAGAACAAGAGAATTTGGTACAACAAGCACAAAAAAGTGCAACAGCAGCAAGCACAAACTGGGGGCTCGAAACAAAGTTGCTGTTTCGCAAAATTCAGTCTGCGTTGCATCAAATTCTCCCTTGTCATACTAACTGACCATTCTAAGCAACGTCAAACAGGATTGTGGATTGATTCACACCGGATTTCTCCTTTAACATTGGCCAAACACCAGCTCCATGGGATTGCAGGGTCTTTGGGTATCGATGTGGAGACAATCACTGGCCATCATGAGCTTTAAGCAGCTTCTGTTAGTCCGATGGGGTGGGCCAAATCCAATCAGAGGTATTGATCATGAATACTGCTCTCGAGAGTTTAATCGCTCACTGTTGTTACTGTGGAGGAGGTCTACTATGCTCCCTGGCTGAGGCAGCGAAATGGTGATTGGGGTAATTCACAGAGACTGCAAAAGGCAACAGAGTCTATATTATAGCCGAATCACACTGGAAGCACAACAGAAGCACTATGTTTGTGGAGAATTTAAAAAAAGATGTTTGTTTGTTTGTACAGCCAGCTCATTTGATTATTGTACTAATAGGAGGACCCTATAGACTTTATTCAGACCTTTTCCCTCGTTTCTCAGGTCAGACAAAAGATTAGATCTCCCCTTCAGTAATCCTTAATAAAAAAAATTACTGTCGGTAGGTATAAGAATGACAGCATTTGGTACAACGTAGGTTGAATTTGCAAACTGGCAGCTAACGCTAATTTATGAGGCACAGGAAACGAAACTTCCTTGCCCTCATCTGTTAGTGCTGTCTGCCATCTCGCTATTTGGTCTGTGTTCTACCAAATTCCAGCATTTTCATGCATGCTTTCATACATACTGGATGGACACATACTGGACACTCAGCGAAGTGAAACAACAGGGCTATGGATTAATTCACTCTGGATAATCCCTTTAAGTAAGGCCTGCGATCAGATTTTTGTTGTTGGTGGTGTTTTTTTTTGCATAGCCGGCTGCTCCATACTCTTCAATTTTTCCCAGATGAGACCAGTGTCAGTGTATGTGACAGGCACTAGCCTGGTGCTGTGTGCTATGCATCATGTCTTATTAATAGTAGTGTTAGTTTGTGAATGACTGACATGCCTCTGTCTCCGTTTCCTAGATGGCGATGGAGGTGTTGGAGGGTTTACTGGAGGAAGATGATGAGGTGGTGCAGGTGAGAGCATACTGACAAGTCACAGCCTCACAACTGAACATGATGGCTTCTCTGCCAAAACAACTATAGCGATATGTATGTATATATATATATATATGTTTGTGTGTGTGTGTATGCACGCACGCACACACACAAACTCACTGTGCTGGTGAAAATAAGGTGTGTAATTATTCTATGCACATGTGTACTGGGAAAAGGTGTTTGAGTTGTTTATACCTGCAGTGTTTTATTTGCTTAAGTTAAGCAGAAGCGTGTGTGTGGGTTATGAATGCACGTGAGACTAGAGAAAGGGAAAAGCATGTGGTGATTTTTAGCATCAAAACCTCTCCCCCTGTCCTCTCCTGTTGTTTACCGTCTTCAGTGTTTCTGTGCTCTACTGTTTGTGCCTTTGCAAGCCTTTTTTGAGGTGTCATTAGCCTGCTGTGTGTGTGTGTGTGTGTGTGTGTGTGTGTGTGTGTGTGTGTGTGTGTGTGTGTGTGTGTGTGTGTGTGTGTGTGTGTGTGTTGAAGGGTGCTGAGGTGTGCAGGCGTGTGTCTGCAGAGGGCTGTACAACATCCAGCATCTGCACAGGGAACTGGCATAGTTCTGTCAGTACACACACATACACACACTCTTAGAAAAAAAAACACCTTGACACATGTGACACCTTTGACAGATTGAGAACAGGCAATATCGCTCTGAACTTTTAACTTTTAAACTTGTCACAACTAGAGAGAACAGAGGGGGTGGGATCCTTGTGTTTCTCCGCATCTTCTGAACCACAATGAGACGCCACTAAATGAAGTCAGATTGAGCAGTGCACAGCGCATAGTGGCCCACGCCCACCAAAACAATCATGCAATGGCACATCAATCATCATAACTAACTCCCACACCTGCCCTACAAGCCCCAATGCCGTCAGACAGATGGAGGTCCGCTCATCACAATGTGGCAAAACTCTGTTGTCTGCAACACAACAAGCACAATGCTTCTTCCCACTTGTGTGTGTGTGTGTGTGTGTGTGTGTGTGTGTGTGTGTGTGTGTGTGTGAGTCAAAGTCAGCTTTACTGTCAATTTCTCCACATGTACTAGACATACAGAGGAATCGAAAGTACGTTTCTCGCTATCCCGCACTGAAGAAAAAAAATACACAATAGATAAGACATTTCTACACTAAACAGTAAACTGCACAACATTTAAGAGACACTTTCTAACAAGCAACAATTTCAATTACAGGACAAAGATCACAAGACAAAAACACAAGAATTTCACAAGCAGCAAAATTTTGTGTTGTGATAGTGCAGAATATTGTGCAAAATGTAATAATGCAAAAAATGCTTTATACAAAAGCAGCAGCAACTTCAGAGCCCAGAGTTTTTGAGGGGGCAGAGAGGAGGGGGTGGGAGAGAGGGTAGTGAGTTCAGTGTTCTGGTAGCCTGGTGGATAAAGCTGTTTGCTAGTCTGCTGGAGTGGGCACGAAGGCTCCTATATCTCCTCCCAGAGGGCAGGAGGTTGACGAGACAGTGTGCGGGGTGGCCGGTGTCGCTCACAATCATGGTCGTTTTCCGGTGAGGCAGGTGTTTTATGTGTCTTGCAGGGAGGGGAGTGGGGCAACAATAATGTTTCCAGCTGTGCTCACTATGTGCTGCAGGACTTTTCTGTTGTAATCAGTGCAGCTACCGCCCCACACAGTGTTGTAGCTGTGAGGATGCTTGTGTGTGTTGTGTTTGTGACGCATGCTCGTGCCCTCATACATGTACCCTTAGAACAGTATGTTTTCTGGAGGAAAAAAAGTGATCAACAAGTGAAAGCTAAAGGGTATTTTGTGTGTGTGTGTAAATGTCCTTTGTGAGCGATCATGACATTTCTTTAGAACAATTTTTCTTTTTTTTTATAACATCCCAATTTGTTTCATATAATGGCACCATAGCAGTCTGGTGTGAGTTATAAGACATGGAGTCAACTGTTGTTTGAAGTTACTGAGTGCTGGAAAAAGAAAGGCTAAATTTGATACAACATAGAACAGATAGCAAACCATCAGCTAACATAGACTGAATGGGGTATGGGAAAATTAAACTGAAAGTGAGTTTCTGTGTCAGTTTTAGCTTCAGAGTCACTGTAAAGTCTAAGCTGTGTCAAATTTTATCATTCTTTTTCCTACCAACAGTACTTGGTGAATCAATGCACGCATCGTTCTTTTCCTGATATGATTCTGTGACACGAGTGTCAGTTTTCATGTAGCACACTTTATGATATTGCTTTAAATGGAACTACCTATACCTACCTCTACCCTGCAGTCGAGTCTCGCGAATTTCTTTGTCATGCTTTCATTTTGTTAACATTAAAAGAGACACTGTATATTTCAACAACTTAGTTTTTGGAAAATTTTGGAGGTGCAGGCTCTCTGGAGGGGATTCATGGCATCGCAGACGCTCTGTGTCACGACAATGATGTAAATAATTATAAATCCTGCTTTAGACTGTGGGACTTAAGTTACAGAGAGAATATGATTGTAATGAGAGACCAAACTGTTTGGATGTTTCACAGTAATTTGTTCCATTTTTTTTTTTCATAATGATAACCCCCCCACACACACACACACACACACACACACACCACCCCTCCTTTCATATTTCAGACTTTAAAACCACACACACACACTCATCACCCACCACAAGACACCAATAATTACTCTCCATACACCACACTCAATAACTGCTCTTGGACCGGTTTTGAGAGAGCGCTGGATCAGGCGCTTCCCAGCATTTTTCTGCTTTAAAAAATCGTTATATGGACACAACCCTTTACAAGGGTTGAAATTTTGCTTGACTTGCCTGACTGAATGCCATGACAATTTGAAATTGTTTTTTTTTTTCACTTTCCAACACAAAGACTGGAATCTTTTAGAGATTTTTCCCTCAGAAGCTAGCATCTGTTAGTCCCTTGTCTTGCATAGCTGAGGATAAATAACCAGATTAAGGTGAAACATTGAAGAAAAAAAAAAATATATATATATATATTTCTGCTGTTTTGCTATTATTGCTAGTTTTATTTAACATTCCTAAAACTTCTAGAGCTTTTGTAGTTAGACAGACTTTTGTGTATGTATGCCAATATGTCTAATATAGCTCTAAGCACAGTGCTGAGTTTGTACAGGGCTCAGAGAAGCTTTGTTGTGCTGACATTTAACCAAGACCCTTGCTGAACCCTCACAGGGCACGTGCAACATTGCTTATTGATTAACATCTTCGGAAGTATTTGTCTGAACATGGAGTGGGTGTGTTGACATGATCTACGTTGCATAAAATGCATATGTATGTCTCTGTGTGTGTGTGTGTCTTATCTGTCTGTCTGTCTGTGTGTGTCATGTTGTGTCACATCACGTGGGCAGTGGGGGTATTTGTCCTTTTTTTGTGACGACACATTCATCACCCCCTCATCCTCCTTCTCCTTCTGATTGTTGTCTAGGTGTGGTATTTGCTTGGCTGGGTCTGCTACCTTCAGATAGACAAACCAGAGGAAGCCGAGAGTTTCAGAGACTCCGCTAAGACTTATCTCACCAGGGCCAAAAAGGTATACACTTACATGTTTACGTACAAACTTATATTTACTTATAGTATACTATATGTACTGTAAGTATATACTATACTCATACTATACTTATATATACTTAAGCCTGTATGTAATGTTGTTTTGAGATTTTAATGTGTGGCCTTATATAGTTTCCTAAGTAGTTGAAGTAGTGTGTATGTAGTGTAAGTAGTAGAAGGGAGTGCCTATGTTGGCAGGCAGTAGCTTCAAACGGAGACTGAGTCCTGTGGACACTATGGCAAAAAGTGAAGTTGCATCAGGTCCATCTTATGTCCAGGGTGTGCTTTCTCCATAGCCTAATGCTCATTACAGGATAAAAAAAAAAAAAAGATTTAGGGGTGTCTTTTTTTGACTCAAACAAATACTTTTTTATTGTTGTTGGATTAGAGTGCATCGGTTCTTACATTTACACTGACAACAATGCAGATGATTTTATCCAAAGCAACTTACGTTTGTCAACTATCTATTACTTCAGAGCCAGTTTCCCTTAGACCAACGCAGGGTTAAATGTCTTAAGGGCACAATGGTGGCAACCAAGATTTGAACCCGCAATTTCCAGGCTACTACCATGCTCACCAGTTTCATTAACTGCTATGCTTCCACTGCCTGTTCTTCAAAGCGACTAGTGCCCATTACTACCACTGCACTTTTTGAGAGGTTTTGGGAGCATTTGACTAGCCTGTTGGACCAATATTTATATCACGTATTTACTTTGAGGTGATAATATATTGTCATCTGCAAAAATATCACAAAGTATTGTAATAAAATGTTAGACTTTATTGCCCATTCCTAATGGGCTGAGCTCTTTCAGATCAGTCAAGTAGATCTCTTTGCAGAAAAGTATGCAAAATTGTAATGTAGTGCAACACGGTAAATGAGTGTTGAATATGAATGAATATATAACAGGGTATAGTGAAAGCCTCACCTGCGGAAAAGATTAATAAGTGTATTATAAAGTATAGACATTATTTTAGTTTACCATGAGCACCAAACAGTTGAAAGATGTCACTGCCATTAATTTTCACTAAGACTGAGTTTGAACACACAAGGACACAGGCCTCACAGTAATCCAGCACCGTGCCTTAAATCCAGTGTGAACACAAAAATTAAAATAATAAATGGGTTTACCCAGAGATTTAACAGTTAACGTTTCTCTTGATCTAACAAAGGTGCAGAATCAAAGAAAAGCCTTTGGGAGTGTTCACTTTCAACCACACACTACTAGCAAATCAGAAATAAGGTGGAGATGGACCATGGGACTTTAACATGGGTGAAACTGATTAAATCACACTATGGATGCAACAGTCGCTCATGATTAAATCACACTATGGATCCAACAATCGCTCATGTGCTGTTGGATGTTTCCAATACCGGCAACACGCACTTTAAGTCATAAGATGAACACAAGTTTTTGAAGCCAAAGGAAGACACCAAAGCTGTCTATGCATAAAGGTCTAAAGAATAATTGGTGCTGGGCTTGTATAGAAGAGGTTTAGACACAGCGGCACTCCTCTGTGTCACTCCCTGTGACAGGCTCATGTGAGGTCAATAATGCAAAAGTCAAGTTATCAGAAAACATAACAAATGCCTAAGATCATCTAATGTGTTTTCGTGAAACTTCGCAACTTAAGCTATCCAGTGATACTAGTCACTAGTCTAAGCAATAACAGTTTGTGAGAGGATTAACTTTTTAAATTGCATCATATTATATGCACTTACCCTGCCATCGCAAGTTGATTGCATAGTGCATAGTTCAAAAACTTGTCATATATTGTCAGTAAATGGTAGAACTTACAGAACTCAATGAAAAACTGTACTTCAACAATCCTGTTTTTAGATGGAGGAAATCAGGAAATGACTGCATTGTCTCTCCAAACTTGAGCTGATATCAGACCCCAAAATAATATATTTTGCCACTGATATCAAGTGAGGATTAGGCACATTCTTCTTCAAATGGTTCAAGATTTCAGTTAATGAAGCTATAATGAAGTAATACTGTCCAGACTTTGCTTGGGCCATAGAATAGCCTCCCCGACCATTATGAAATTTTTTTTACAATCTTTTTTATTGTGAGAAAAGTAAAGACATTGGTCGAAATAAAAAAATAAAACATGAAGAAAAGTATATTTTCTTAATGATGAATGGTCATTAAGAATGATGCTTCATCACTCCTAAGGAGTAGATGGACCTGATTCAACACCTCTGAGATGAAAAAATCTTGACTTGTCCTTTGCACTCTGTAAGCCCTTGCACAAACAGCCATCTACCATGTCTTTCACTGCAATCCCAGTCCATTTATCTATTACTTGCCACAAAATTTAGGAAAATTCATGTTAGGAAAATTCTCAAAATTTCTTGCATTTTAGTATGATAATGTTCTTTATCTGCCTCTAAGTCTCACACACGCATATGCCCCCCCACACACACTACAAGCAGACAATATTATTTTGTAGGCGAAAAGACAGAAATGACGAAATGAAGTAGTTATGTTATGAAGTTAAAAGTGCATCCCACTTTTCCCACTTTCAGCCCTGAGGACGTTTTCAGTAATCCCCACAGATTGTTAATCACCTCATTCCACCCTTGAGTCTGATTATTTGTGTCTGTTAAAAAATAAAACCCCTAACTGTAGGCCTAGCCCAAATACGTTATGGAAATATTAATATTTTTTTTTTAGAATGTTCGTTGCGCTGTCACATCGGGTGTAGCCAGTTCCATTGATTATGATGAAAGCTAATTGCTATGGCAGATGTCTTCACACATCGGTGTAGCCTACCCATAACACTGCATACACCAAGCCTCTGGGATTGAAGGAACAGGAAGACTCCAAGGGCTACAGACAGGAAGAACAACAACAGAATACAGTTGAACGAGTTCTGAAAGCCCTTTGTGCCAATTGGCTGGACTTTGTCCAGCCTCGTTGAATATTTAACAAGGAGCACTAACGAGATGCATGGCATGTAAATGACGTGGCCTGCCATCAGCACTGAGTACGGGGTCGGCTTATGTTGTGTTATTAATGTCCAGCTAATTTGCCAAACACTCATCATTTATTCAGAAGCACACACGTGTACGATACACACACACACACACACACTGGTTGTGTGAGTAAGAGGGAGAAAGTGAAAGAAGAAAGAATATTAGAAGTGAACTTTTATCTTGTTCAGTACTTGGTCAGTGGTCGGAAAGACAGAGATGTATTTAAACAGACTATTTCTGTGCATTTGCTGAGCTGCATGAAGCTTGCAGACTCTTTTGAAAAGCATTGCAGCGGGTTCACTTCCATTTATTTATGCCCATTTGAGTCAGCCAGACATCCTGTTTATATTTATTTCTCGAATTAGAGAGAAGGAGTAGGGATAGAACTCTATGGTCGCAAATCATATCTGAACATATTATTTATTAATAAAAAGACATACAACAAAAAAACCCAAAGTTAGCAATAGGTACCCTGGCACAAACACCACAACATCTAACAATGACAACCGAGTTGAGACATTATTTGATTTGAGTTCTGTTGCCGAATCATTACAAGGCAATATTTTAATGAATTATGTCACTGTAGCATCTCTCTTTCCCTGACAGCACAAACAAACAAATATTGTTCAAGGCTCACAGAGAGAGTTACAGACTCATGAGGCATCTCAAGTTGCCTTTTCTTTCTTGCTTGGCTAGGGCTAGGGCTTTCTTTCTGCTTGGCTAGGGGTCCTTCCTAAAGGAGTTTGTTCTGTGATCCCTTTGTAAAAGGGTTTTGCTCTTTTTTTACTTTCTCCCTTGCTCCCACTCTCTTTTTCTTTCCTAGTTATATCCTTTCTTTTTCTCTTACCTTCTGTAAGCCTTTCATGTCCTGTATCTTTCTCTCCTTTTCTGCTTACGTCCCCAGTGTGTAAACATCTTCTCACTCATTTTTTTCCCCGGATTCATCATGAATCACAGATGAAATGAACAACATAGTAGAAAGAAAGAAAGAGAGAGAGTAGAGGGACTGAGACAGAGGGACAGGGTGGGGGGTGGTTGGTATCCCGAGTGGATGGGTGGATTTGGAATGGAGGAGAGAAGGAGAGAGACACAGGAGGAGGAGACTGCAAGACACAGCACAGTGATCTGATGGAGCCCTAATGCTTTATTAAAGCGGCTCTCTTGGGGGGCCGCGGGGGAGGGGGGGGGGGCTGAAAATAGTGCACCTCTGCAGGAACAGATTCACTTAACTGCCTCCATTTAGTGTGTGGGATTAGTGCGCTTCATTAGGGATTCAGCACTTTTTTAAGTGGTCTGAATCTGTGTGCTTCAGTTTGATTAAGAGCACTGTTAAGAAGGGCAGATTCAAGGTCAATTGAAAGGATGCTCTCTCAAGCGTGGATGTGCATGCCCTATAATGGCCCAAATGTACACACACATTCACAGAGATGAGAAGAGGTTACGGGTCAGAAAAATGTCATGACATGAGAATTAGGGTAGAATTGTAAAGCCCACATAAACAGTACATACATACAGTACATAAGCATCAAAATTCATAATTCCAAAATGCTGGCATAAATGTTGTGCAGTCCGTGTTTTTTTCCCCACTTATTTTTATTGGGATAAGTGCACTGTGATTGGGGTAGGAGTCTTGTCTCTGTGTAAGGGTATTTATAGGGGTTGCGTGTTATGTGTTGTGCGGTTAGTGTATTTGTTATTACATGTATATGATTACAAGACAAATTTCCCTGTGGGATAATAAAGTATACCATATCGTATCGTGATTACAAGCAATATAACCAGCGTTTCAAAATCCAACTTTTGATGTGAAAAGCGCCAGGTCAACAAGCAAGAAGGCATGGACTGGTATCGTTTTTGCGAGCAGGCAGCCAGTGCTGGAGAATACATTCGCCTCTTAGTCCAGCCTAGAGACAAACTGTTTCAACTCAGCACTGCTTCCATACAGCTTTGAATTCTCAGTCATCAGGTGGTGCTGTGCTTCACAAAGGGTGATGCGAGGTCTGCTCAAACTTTTTCAGTCAAGGCTGTGCGTACAGACACACAGACACTCTCACTCACACACACACACACACACACACACACACACACACACACTATGTGAGTCTGTTTTTGGGCGAGGGAGGCATTATGTATGGGCGCTGCCTTTTAATTATTCTCACTAATCATCACACATCATTAGATATAAAACATTTCAGTGTAGCCACACAGGGCTTTGAAGTAGGACAGCTGTGTGTGTGTGTGTCTGTGTCTGTGTTTGTGTTTATGTGTGTGTGTGTGTGTGTGTGTGTGTGTGTGTTGGCATTTTAATGAGTGTATATTTATTGAGGCACCATAAGGATAATGAGTGTTGATCATAAGCAGTGCTCTGAACATCATGACCTCAGTGAACATGAATGTGTGTGTGCGCACAGTTATTCATTTAGTCACTTTGATAAAGCCGTGACCCAGGATAATAATAAGAAATCTGGTGTGAAATGAATTTCAGGTATATTGTAACATGATAATGACTTGTTTTCGCTGTTACTTGTTGTTCGGGAAACTACACTAATCTGAAACATTTAAAATTAGACTGCTTTTAGCACATGCTTCCAAAATGCTAACAATTCTAGTGCTAAGTGAAAAGAAATCTCTATTTTTAAACCATTATCAAGTTCAAAGTAGCCTGACATTTCATTGGTAGAATACTGAGGTTCCTAATATTTAAATCGAGGCATTGACAACTTCGTAAGTGTTCAGATAGTTTATTAAAAAGACAGATAGTGCATTGAGGTATTTTTTCAGTAGGGGGACTGAATTAACAGGTTGCTAGGATACAAATACACTGGCAAGATGTGCTCTCCATCTAGCTTCTTGTTTATATTTGTTTATGAATCAAATTTGCTGTGTTGCTCTGAATGGCTGCCAGACCTATTTGAGGTTTGCTAAGCTTAACCTCAGATTGAGGTGATCGGTCAGACTGGCATCAAGTAAGTTTTTAGTTTTAGGAGCTTCACTTAATTTAGTAGTATATGAAGTAATTTTATGAGAAAGTTAGTACATATTGATTATAGATTTAATACACCCCAGTAAATAATATATAATATAGTAATAGATGTCAAATAGAGTGCTACCATGCCTTGGCCTGCTGGGGAGGGATGCTTATGCATGTTCATATGGGACCTGACACACAAGTGTTGGTACATAATGTAAAATGTGATGTTTTTTTTTTTATTTGCGTGTTTGTGTGTGTGTATGTAGCTTTATGCGAAGCTACGCTGCGACGACCCTGCCATGCTCGAGCATATGGAGCAGCTGCTATCTGAGCTGAGGCCGGCTGGTGCCAATCCAGCTGAGGATGATGATGAGGATGATGAAGATGGACCCCCTATAGATGACATAGCTGATGACTTCATCCACAGTAGTGATGAGGAGGACAGTGCCATGGAGCACTAACAGCTTTTTGTGTCATCATCATTGCGGTCAATGCATCTATTTTTCAGTCATATTAGAGCTCTCTCACTTGTCCCTCCCTGTCTCGCATGCTCTCCCTGCTCTCCCTCTCTCTATCTCTATCTCCATCCATCTCCATCTCTCTCTCTCTCACACCTTTCTGTGTTTCTTTTCTCAGTCCCTTTCTTTTCTCAGACCCTTATCATATTTTTGTTTGCCTTTCTTTTTCGTCTACATAATATGTAACTCAGTATCTCTGGAGGTCATTTGTGTGTTCTAAAGTGCCCCCCCCACCCGTGTGTGTGTGTATGATTGCTGCTGTGGGGCCAATCAGATAGCAGGTGTACAGCTGGTGAAAGTGCCAAGGATATCAAAGAAAACAAAATGCGGACAAAGCACACACGCCTCATCCCAGATTCCATCAACACCCGGGGAGACCACAGATCTGTGACCGCCGACATCTCATCTCGTCAGCGTGCAGGGCAGCAATCAGACCGGCAGTTCTGGTTTGGAAAAAACGAAATGAATGAATGAATAAATAAATAAATAAATAAAGTGCCACCCAGAATTACTTCACTCACGGACACCTCTGATGAAGGCAGAAATGTGTGACAGTCAGATGTCAGCGGTGTGACATTTTTTTTCTTTCTTTTTTTTTGTACAACTAGCATATTCGCTAGTCGACTCGCTAGTCACCGTGCTAGGTTTCGGTGCAAGACATGGCATTTTTAGAAGGAAAATCTGACAGAGATGGTCCAATATTCTCACTCCTGCTGGAAGTACACACCAAACCAGTGGTTCTTCTGACATTTCTGTACATCTGTCCGTCAGTACAGCCTCGACTTACCTTAGCTGTCTTTTCTGTGCCTGGACTCCTGCTAGCCTTTTCACAATGTGCAGCAACTGTGTGTGTGTGCGTGCGTGTGTGTGTTAATTCTGTTTTATAAATGTGATTGTTTTTTTGTTTGTTTTTTTTTTTGGAAAAGTGATGTTTTTATGTGTGTGTAATGTATGCTTATTATCTGAAATGAAAGATAAGGATTACAAAGAAGCTTTCAGAGTAATTCTTCAATGATGTTCTGCTTCCTCCTTTCCCTCCTTTTCTCTTGAGACAGTCTATGTCAACTGTTTTTCAAAAAGTTAATGACTTAAGACTTAAACTTAAGCACGTAAGCTTTTTTAATTTGTAAGAGCTAATTTAATTATGATTTCTTTGACTTGTGTGTGAGCCAGACTTACTCATACTTACCTATACTCAGCCCTTACTGTGTGTGTGGGTGTGTGGTGATTGTGTGTTGTTTGAGTACTTGACTGTCCTTCATTAGTTTGAATAGTTAGAATGTCTTCAGTGAAAATTGTGGATTTGTATATTTCCCCTATAGACCTTATGTAACTGTGTGTGTGTGTGCATAACGGTACGTATAGGCATAAATGCCTCTGTGTCTTCCTGGAGGGGACTTGTAGACTGCTCTCAGAAGTGAGTTGTGCATTTTCTGTGGCTGACCTGTTAGGAGTTTCAGTTATGAAATGTCCCATCTTTAGCAATCCTCTCTCTCTCTCTCTCTCTCTCTGTCTCTACCACCCCCACCCCCCTCTCCCTTCTCCCATTTTTTTTCTCTCTCGCCATTTTACCTTGGGACACAAGCGCCACTAATGATGGGGAAGCTGCAATGAAACCCCAACTAATTAGCCATTCAAGCAAGAATCGTTCTTTTCGGGCGAGTGCTTTTTGTGCTCTGTTTATTATGAGTAAACGGGCATTCTTTTGAAAATCAAGAGTCCTTTGTTTTGTTTCAAGTTGGCTACGATAATGGCTTCTCACTAGAGCGATTATTATTTTTTGTTTAGTCATTACTGATGGATTGTCTGAATTCTAACTTGACATTTTCACCAAATGCTTTTCTATGTAATTTTGTTTTCACCGGAAAGACAACAATCGACAGGCTTGGTGTCTGGCTGTTGTATTGAATAATTGTAAAACTTTAGTTAAGAGTTGAGCAGGGGCATAATGAGCTTGGATCTTCATGCCCTTGAACAGACACATGGCTTACTTAACAGTCACTATTATCCTTTAATTTGTTTATTTTTGCGTGGGTTGGTTTGATAAAATTTTCTTTTATCTGTGACTGGCAACAGCGCGTTTCTTGACATTTCAGTCCCATTGCTCACACCGACACTTACTTTGAGATGAAGACACAGGTGACAAGTTCAGAGGAGTGTGAAATGGCATATTAGTCTTCCTCTGTGCACCCCCAAAAAATAACAGTGGGGGTTAACACAAACAGACACACACACACAGACACACACATATGCACAGACACCCACACACTTTCCTCACTCCCCATGCTATCTCTCATCATCTCTCGTCACAGTGATGGTGGCTGTGATAAGAACGCTGTTAGCAAGACTGTTTTGAAGCGAAGGGCGGCTTGACTCACGGAAGTTTTGTTTTTGTGATTCACAGATAGACGAAGACAGAACCCGTGGTTTTATTTATAGCCCCCTATTTGCTCACCGTCACACACACACACACACACACAATGCTGTGTTATCGCACCATTTGCACTGCTTGGAGGATTATGCCCTGCTTGCTTGAAACAAGAAAAGACCTGGGTCGATACATGGGGAGATATGGCAGAAATAAACTGATGGATGAGAAAACTCGAGAGAGACAAGAATCTGTGTTCCAACATTTTGCATGCTATGCAGGAAGTGATGAACCATGACGTTAACTTCAGGACATTAACCCCAGCTTGTCCTGAGATGAAGAACATACCGGAAGTTTCCACTCATGATGGAAGCCTGTAAGTCTATCAGTTGCTAAAAATGGGTCTGTGCGTGTTCTTGTGAAATGATTTCACTGATGTTTAGATCATATGAGGGATCTTATCCGCCATTCACCCCAGGCCATTATACACTGCCCACATTTTTATGGAAGCCTACATGCACAGCAGTGCAACTTTCTTTCTGGCTCTCTCCTCTTCTGTCTCTGCTGCTGGCTGGCACACATCAGTACGACTGCAGCCTGTCAGCACCTGTCCAGTCCTGGCCCCAAAGCTGAAATTGATATTGCCCGGCCCTTGGTCAGGTGCCAGCTCAGTGGCCGAGCAGAGACGCTGTCTGAAGGAGTGCCTCTGACTGCGACTTTGGGGCCAGTGGTCTGAGCTGTCAGACCTACTGAACATGTACGGAGCAGAGGGAACAGACGCACTGGGCATGTCAAGAACAGAGAGGATTTGTGTTGCTCAAGTCTTGAAATTACAGAGCATGTGTGAAAAAAAAGTATTTTCCTTGCCAAGTTTTTGCCATGTTTATTGCATTGTACATTGCAACCTTAGCTATCCAGTTTGTTATTATTGCAGATAAAGAGCACACAAAGTACTGTGCGCTCCATGTCATACATTTATGCTGACCACATGAAAACTCATTTGAGGCTCCTGTGTGCTCAAATGTGGATCATAAGACAAACTGGAAATACATTTAAAAAAAAACACAGAAAACTCACTTTGGGTTTCATTTTCCTCTGCCCCATTACATTGATGTTAGGAGCCAGGGTGCTACTCAGTCAGTGTGTTGTCATATTTTCTCGGTCTTTTTCCCACAGACAGCACTTAGTGACCACAAAACAACAGGGAGATGGATTGAATCACACAGGATTCTCCTTTAACATTAATAGAATTAGACACTCAGGCCCATGTTGTGTGAATTTACTGAGTGGCTTCATAGAACAATATGTTAGGGAAGGTGAGGTGATGTATAGGCACTCCTTCACCACAGGATATGGATGATGATCGCAGCGTTCTCTGTTATCCTGGAAAGTGCTGTTTTGACAGCATAGAGAGACGGTTACATATACATATGCTGGATAAAGAAACCTACTCAGCCAACTCAGCATTTTATCACATAATGCACACAATCCAAGAACCCCCATCCCCCACCACATACACACACACACACACATAAACACCCATACATGTATCAGACCAGACCTTCTGGTTCAGGCTGTCATGGCAACTATAACTTCTGAGAAACTTCTGGGTGTTTGAAAATCGTTACCTCCTCTGCACCGGCCAGCCATAAAGTCGACTCTCTTACTACCCCCCCACCCCGCCCCTCCTCTCTCTACTGGGGGTACTAGGTTGCAGCTATAGCTCTTGCTGGTGTCTTTTTGTCTCTCTGCCAGTGAAGGTCGTGCGTCTGTGAGCTGTAGCTCTGTGTCTCTCTGCGGAGCCTGATAGCATCGTCTCATTTCCTCACTGCCCCGTTGTGGCAACGGATTTTTTATGTCAACCCGAGACACTTCCTCATCCCCCGCCTATCTCCCTCCTCTTCATTATCCTCCTTTCCCAGTTCTCTCTATCTCTCCCTGCATCTCCCTCTTCTCTCTCTCTCTGTCTGTCTGTCTGTCTGTCTTCCTTTCTCACCACTGCCTCCCCACCCCCACTCCACCCAAAAACTCATCATTGCCATCCATCTCATTGCAATCCGTTGCATCCATCTCATTGTTTCCTGCTTGTTGTTTTTATCAGGGCGCTGCGGAGAGGAAGAAGCATGATGCAGGTCGTTTGGGGAGTTGGTATTGTCCTCGGCACAGGGGGAAAAAAAATCAAGTTTTATGCTCTTGGTTTGCCATGCGGTCAGTCCACTGTGAGAAATCCACTGTGCAAATCCGCTGTGCTCACGTCTAACCTAGTGTAACGGTCTGTCTGCTCCCAAAGGCCAGTGAGAGGGTGCTGATAAGATCTACAGGTACTTTTAATCCTGTGTGTGTGTGTGTGTGTGTGTGTGAGAGAGAGGGGGGGGGGGGGTAGAAGAGCATGGAATGTCTCTTAGAAATACCTGGAGGGATCTAGCCAAGTAATAAAACCAGACTCTCGTTCTACACTTTTGTTTCGCACAGAGGGTCTGGATATTCTGTAGTGTGATTTGATTGCTTGCTTGAGGTGTTTAAGTTTAAAAAGGTTGGATCAGCCCTTGACTGATAGCATTCTAGCTCTGCATTCACAACACTCTCTCCCTCTGTTCGCTGATTGGTGCCCAGAATCATTTGCACAACATGTTTAATTAAACTTGACATTATAGATGCTGTCTGGTTTTGAAAAGAGCCAAAACAATAAAAACCAAAACAAAAAGCAGGAAACAAATATTTCAGGTGTAGCCCTTTCCAGATTAAAATCCCAAACTCCCAAACTGGAAATGCTGATGATGGGCTAGACCTGAACATTAGTTTCTCACTCTTCGTTATGGCTTGTATGGTATTAACACTTGATTTCAACACAGAATTCTGGGATTATTCAGCTCTTGTGTGCGGTCTCTCTTTTCTTGATCTGTGGCATTCAAAACCATTGTGAAACACAACACAACCCTTCACATAGACTGTGATCTTTAGTGCTGCATTGTTCAAAAGTTACTGTAGTTGCAACTATGCAATTCTTGTCCACCTGCCTGGTAGAAATACATTTCTTGGTGAAAGAATAATTATTTCTGAATAAATCAGCATATTTTTTATTGCTGTGTCTTTTGTGTTATGAAACCCTGCCAAGTACATGTAGAAAACATTTTAGGAAAGCAAGGGGGGTTTTAGGAACAGCGCCACTTACATGTTCTAAAAAACGCAGAATGATATATATGGGATGTCAAGGCTTATTGAATTTGCATGTGTGTTTGAAACTCTTTAAAAATGTAGATTTTTTTTAGTAGGCAGTGTGACCTGTGTCTAACATATGCATCGCTGAGGTGGAGGATGTACAGCTAGAACAGATGTTGCGTTAAACTGTGCTCGCCCAGGTGCTGATGGCTGCTGCTGATGGCCAGTCCAGTTGCTATGCAACCAAACTGTGCATTTATCTAGCCGTCAGCCTAGTCGTCTCCCGAGAGAGGACCTCACCATGATGTCAAGTCGCTTTCTTTCACTGAATGACCTTCAAATACCATGAAAAACCAGCATCAGAGCAGAACACATACAAACTGTCTTTTGAAACTTTTTGGTATTTATAATTACAGTTTCTGCCATTGGCTTACTTCTAGTCTCTTTTAGTATAGTTACTTTTGTGATCCCACAGAGAATAAAGTTTAAATTAGTCCGTTTTGTAAATGTGAAAATCAAGCATTCAGTCATTAGTTATTGCTGTCATTGCCATCTGTTATTTTTTTCTCTCCTTTAAACTTGTTCAATAGAAGCCAGGGGAATGCATGCTGTCTATCTTAATGAGGCTTTTCAAATCTCTCTTAAATGTTTTTCTAAAATCATTGTGGGCTGGATGGTACCTTGCACAGTATCACGCTGATGGGAATTGTTTTTGACTTGAAAAATGATATTCAATAAGCTCAACACCCCATGATAACTTGGGCGCAGAATTCTCTGCCTGTTTCCCATAATGGGGCAGTGCATTATATTGACTTTTTAATCAGCACATGGGTGCTTCAACCCAGTTACCTTCTTTTCAGTGTGTTTTTTGGCAATTCCCTCCTGTTCCTTTTGTTACTTACTTAGCAAAAAATTCTCCACCAAGAAAAAAAAGCAGCAAAATATCAATTTTCACCCAATTTCAAACAAAATGAGTGTTTGATTGTCAGGCCTCCATGGTTTTACAACCAACACTGGTTTTACTCCTCTAATCCTGGGCCTGACCCCGGTTGGCCCATTCGCTAATTTAGTCCTGCTTGTTTCCTCTGTTCTCAGTCTCAGTATAGTGTATACTTAAAATATATGTTAAAAGTATATATCTGTATTTCCAGTAAGTTTTAAGCTTGTTGAGTTCCACCATATTCATTTCGGGGTAATGTGCCATACTAGATATCAGTTCTGTCATTATTTATTACTGTGCTACAATAATAGTGTGCTGCAATGCATCACAACTATATAACAACATAACAAGAGCTTTGTTAAGGGTTCATTTTTTTTTCAATTTTATTTTATTTATACAGTGCCTTTTACAATAGTATTGTCTCGTGGCGCTTCACAGAAGGAGCACCCAAGAGCAACAGGGGCAAGGAAAAACTCCCTTATGTTCAGTTAATCTAGAACCTTGGGCATATCCACGACCCAACTGCCGGGGGTCATGCAGAAAAATTACAATCAGTGGTAACCATGACAGACTACAAGTTGCCTATGGTTTTAGCTGAGGTTCGTAACAGTTCATAATGGAGTGTTATCCCACTTTACATTATATGGTGGTTATCAGGAATTATGGCTGGACAATGTAGCAGTGGCCAGACATAGTGTCAAAGGAGTGAGATGGGTCATAGGGGGAACAGTAAGGGTCCATTTGACAGTGCCATTGTCGGGGGGGAGACCGAAGGGGAGACAGGCCTAGCATGGGCGTTCAGGAAGGGCCTCTATGATGGATAGTCGGTCCTGACATGGGCCTCCCTTAGTGCTGGTTGTAGTCCACTCAGGAGGGGAGGGTGAGAGGAGTCCGCCGGAATGAGGCAGGGATGACACTCAGCAGAGATAATTGTGGACAGAGGAAGAAAGAGAATTAGGCCAGGTTCTCACATCGGAAAGCAAATGTGTAATTTGGGCATACATATATATATATATACATACATATACACACATACACACACAAATACACATACACACACATATATAATATATATATATATATATATATATATATAGGGTAAAATGTTTAAATTGTGTGCCACTTCAAGGTCAAGAATGAGTCAGTAAGCACAAAGGCTTTCTACTGAAGAGGCTTGTGTGTTGTGGTTTAAGCAAACAATTCTTAACACACACAAGCAACCATCTCATGCCCATGTACATACACACATTATCCACAGACATGCTCTCCCACAAAACACACGCATAGGAAAACACATACAGCTACATAAGTGCATGACACACACAGAGACACACACACACACACACAGCATACTGAGGAAGATGGAAAGAGGATTTTCCATTTTCCATTTTCTCTCTCTCTTTCTCTTTCTCTCTCTCTATCTCTCTCTGTCACACACACACTCTCACTCACTCACACAGTTTCATACTGAGACTTGAAAAAAGGATATATCCCTTCCCCTCCTCTCTCTCTCTCTCTCTCTCTCTCTCTCTCACACACACACACATAACCACATAGTATACAGACGCAGATGGAAAGAGGATATTTCCCTTCCCCTTCCAGCAGACTGAAGAACCAGCCCAGCCTGTTCCCTCAGCACACAGGTGATGTGGGTAAACACCTGTGTTTATCTCCTCACAGGAGTCACCTTCTCCTTCACACTCTCACAAGCACACACAAACACAAGGACGCACAGGTGAGAGGAAGATGAATTCACCAGCCTGCAAACAACACTTAAATAATCCTGAGCTACACGCTTCAGACCTCATGTATTAATTGTGCTTTCCTCTTCGGACTTGGAAACATATAAGATCCTTGTGTTGACATGGCAACAGGAGTAATGAGGTCAAAGACTGGTAAGTCATGTCCAGTCGTATGACGTCATATTAGAAAGAAACTTTATCACTATATCAAGAGGGATGTTTTAAATTGGAGCGTTTCTGAGACTAATCAAGTCCTTCTCTGGAACAGTGAGTGTACATGTTCCGCTCTCACTGCCTTTTAAATATCCCCCAGACTTGCAGCAATGTCTAATCAACTCTTGTTGTCTGCATGGTCTGACTGTCACTCAGTCCTTCATTTTGAAATGTGAAGAAGAAATCAGAGCTGCTGCATGAGGAGCTGTAATTTAAGCATGATGACTAGGATCAACTTCAGCAGTAACACCTATCAAAGCTGTAGCTCAAATGTATACCCTTGTTTTGTATGTATTGTTCATGTCATGTATTTTAAAGACAGAATATAACAGCTTACTTGGAAGTTAATATGGTAAATATGACAGTAAAAAAATCTGCTGGCATGGGTCATGTTTAATTGTTTTGGAAGTCTGTTTCTACCACTCAGAAAATCAGTGCAACAAAAACAAGTCAACATTCAGAGATACTAAATCAAAATGACATACTGGATTATCGCAAAATAATGACTCGGTTATCTTTTTTGACAAGGTATGTCATTGAATTTACTGGTATCTCTTTAGTGTTGACCATATCTCAAATTATTGACTTGATATCTTGAATTCTTTTTAGTTTGTGGCATTTTTTCAAAAAGGTGGAAATAGGCTTCTATAGATTGTTGTGTTTACCAGCAGGTGTCCAGCAGGGTCGCCCTGACTACAGGATTGTACTTCTGGGGCACAGAGGGTCCGGAAAGACCTTGGTGGGGAGCTCCATCTTGGGCACAGACTGTGCTGGCAAGCCAAGGCAGACTCTCCAATGTGTCCAGACAGAAGGGGAGGCAGCGGGGAGGCCTGTCGCTTTGGTGGAAGCGCCTGGCTGGTGGAAGAACTACCCTGTAAAAGACACCCCTGAGTTGACCCGACGAGAGATCGAGATCAGCGCCACCCTGTGTCCACCAGGTCCTCACGCCTTTCTGCTGGTCCTACAACTGGACTCCCCCTTCACCGAAAAGCATAGGCAGGTGACGGAGGAACATGTCGGGCTCCTTGGTAAAAGAGCCTGGCACCACACCATAGTACTCTTTGTGCATAATGACCAGTTAGAAGATGACGTGATCAAGCAGCGGATAGGCACCGACAGGGAGGCCCAGCATCATTGCCTTGTCGAGAGATGTCAGAGACGCTGTCATGTCTTCAACATCGATAAAAAGGGCAGCAATCTTCAGGTCACCAAGCTGCTGGAGAAAATTGATGACGTGATAGTGGGAAACAATGGCCGTCATTATGAGGTCGAAGGAAAGCGATGGCGGGAGCTTGTGGAGAAGAGAGTCATAAAAGCTGTCAGAGGAGGGGAAAGAATGGCAGGGCAAGAGCAGCGAGAGGAAGTTGGAAATGGTGAGTCGGTGAGAATTTGATCCGAGATTAATCATGACGGGTTACTTTCAAGGCATTTTGAGACTTTTAAATCAAAACATGCAAATGGAAAACGGAGATATACATTAATCATTAATTGCTGATGTTTTTGATTTCAGTGAATTTGAAAGTGCTTTACAGAGCCTAATGGACAAATGATGAAATATCTGTCTCTATGTTTTTCAGTAATAGGACGGAGACCTCATCTTTCTAAGCTGAGATTTATACTGTTGGGCAGCAGAAGAGCGGGGAAGAGCTCTGCTGGCAACACCATCCTGGGCCAGCGCTGGTTTGGACCAAGGAGGACCACCCAGTGCATGCGGAGACAAGGAAAGGTAGCGCAGAGACAGGTTACCGTGGTGGATACCCCTGGCTGGTGGAGGGGAATCTCAGCAGTAGACACCCCCGAGCTGACGAAGCGGGAAGTGGTGCTGGGTACATCCCTGTGCCCCCCGGGTCCTCACACTCTTCTCCTTGTCCACCGCCTAGACTTCTCCTTTGGGGACGACCAGCTGAAGGCCTGGGAGGAGCATGTGGAGCTTCTCTTTGGCAATGGAGCCTGGGCCCACGCCATTGTGCTCTTCACCCACGGCGACTGGCTCGGAGAGGGGGTGACCGTCGAGCAGTACATGGAGGCCGAGGGCCAGGCTCTCCAGCACCTCCTGGCAAAATGCGGGGGCAGGTATCACGTCCTGAATAATAACAACAATGCAACCCCTGACAGTAAGCCACAGGTAGTGAAGCTGCTGCAAAAAGTTGAGGGGATGACCATGGGGACTGACAGCTATTATGAGCTGGACAGATCGAGAGCGAGGAGCCATGAGAAGAGAAAACTGACTGTAATTAAAAAGGCCGTCCAGAGAGAAAAACAGCAGAAGCAGAGCGGGATGCTGAAACTCATTATAGGTGACTTTAATCACAGTGGTTTGGTTTTATAGTAAAGACATTTGATTTTGGAGACATGACAGAAATGCTGTTCTCTGGGTTTTATTTGAATTCATTTTCCATAACCCCTGATCTATAGGATGTTGATTATAAGCACATAAATGCATATACCATATATTGAATGCAGAGGATTTTGGTGCAGTTGGCCAAAACATCCATACCATAAACCTCGGGAACCAGGTTTAATTCCAGCCCAAGGTCTTTTCCCGATCCTCCCTCATCTCTCTCCCCAAGTCATGTCCTATCACTCTTCATGGTCCTATCTGAAAAAAGGCAAGAAAAGCCTGAAAATAGACTAAAAAAATGAATGCAGAGGAATTTGAGACAAGTGTTTTTGTGTCCTTGTACAGCATTATGCTTTACAGTCGTCATTATAGTCTTGCTGTATCATTATCATTTTTAAGCCATAGTCTAATACATTGCACTGTTGAGTTAACTCCACAGTGTTTCACACATTAACTTTCATGTTTTTGTGTGAGGGAAGGTGTCGTGCATGTGTTTTATGAGTGCTACTTTCATTTATTGAGGGGAATTTGGGTTTTCAGACCCGCTGGCAAACTTAATAACTTGGCTATAGGGCGTCCAGCATTTTGTAATAATGACCAACGCAAAAAAGTAGCACTTGAGAAAGTGGACAAAGGTTTATATGAGTTCATTGGAATTATATTCACAGCAAGATATTCCTCACAACAGCTGCTCTAAAGTAAATTAACAGTTCATGTAACAGCTGTATTTGCATTTGTTTACCACACATAATGCTTGCTGCTCAACGGGGGCTTAGAGGAATCACAAAGCCTTAAAAATCTACTGGTAAACAAAAATTATTTGCATGGTTATCTTTAAGAAGATTATACTGCTCTGCGTGAAGCATTTTTGCTAATGCAGATATTTTTTATTATTATTTATCCATCTGACAGGTCACACTCTGCAACTCTCTACTCTAAGGATTGTGCTAATGGGTTACAGTCAGTCAGGGAAGAGCTCCACTGGGAACTCCATCTTGGGTGCTGAGGCCTTCGACATGAAACACACCATTCTCAGTGTCCGGCAAGATGGTGAAGTGGCCGGTCAGAGGTTTACTGTGATCGACACACCTGGCTGGCAGAAGAGCACGGCCATGGCAGATACCCCAGCATGGACCAGACAGGAGTTGGCGCGTGCAGTTTCTCTTTGCCCGCCAGGGCCTCACGCCCTGCTGCTGGTGGTACGCACTGACGCGTCCTTCCGGGAGGAAGAGTGGCAGGTGGTGCAGGAGCACCTAAAGCTGCTCGACGGCAGCGGCAGTGAGCAGGTGTGGGCACACACGCTGGTGCTCTTCACCTGTGCGGACTGGCTGGGAGGGGATGCAACCATCGAGCAGCACATCGAGAGTGAGGGTGAGCCTCTCCAAGAGCTGCTGGACAGGTGCGGGAACAGGTACCATGCACTCAACAACAACACCCAGAGTGCCACAACCAGAACTCAAGTCACCAGACTGCTGGAGAAGGTGAAAGGGATGGTGTTGCTCAACGGCGGCTGTCATTTGGACACTGGGAGCTTGTTTCAAGAAGGACAGGAGGCCTTCCAGCCTGGAGAGATTTCCTGGATTTCTGATTTTCAGGAGTGTAAGTTGATTTCTCTCCCTTTAACTCATTTGTTGAGTTTTGAAATACAAGGGTGTTTGGCCTTTTGTGACAATGCTTATTAGGAGAAGAATAGTTGATCATATGATTTTAGCCCGTCTTAATTTCAACAACCTCACCTATTTATGACTGAGAGTCACAATTAAATTCAGCACATCACAGTTGAAGAAGGACCTTTTCATAAATTCAAGATCAATGTAAAGCCTTTTAAATTTACCTTTAAAGTGACCCTATGCAACATTTTCATAGCCATAAAACAGTTTAATCATTGTTTTGGTTGATTTGGTTTGGTTTGGACCTGTTTTGGTGAAAAAAAACATCATTCGTAACTTGCGGGCGAGTCGCCTTTCATTTTGAACCCTACATGTGCCAGTAGGTGGCAACAACGCATGATGATATGCAGAGCCATATATGTACAATCCATTACTGAATGTAGGCCTAATATGTGATGTGCAAAGAAGTTATGAAAGTTGGGAAGAAAGATAAAATGGAGACTGGATCACTCATATCTTGCTGCATGCTAAGTGTTTGGCCTACTAGTTTATGAATATAGTTCAGAAATCTCATGGGATGCATGAGGAATGAGAGACAGAGCGAGAAGCTCCAGGGTGAACATTTTCTGAATGGCAAGAGTTCTGAGAATGCAAAGCATGCACAAAAGTGACACTGACCTGGCTTTGGCTAATTCGGCTAGGCTAATGCAACAAATGTTTTGGTGTAAAACAAGTGGACAAGCAATGTAAAAGATACACAAAACATTTCCCAGCATTTCTCACAGCTTTACTGGCAAAATGCTAAATTGTTCTGGTCTGATGGCAATACAGTCAGCTATGTCATTCAGTAAAAGTTTTCTTTTATCTTGTGGTGGAACTGCAGAGTGCACATCCTGGATGGTACCAAAATGAATGGTTTGATAATTGCATAATTAATATGGGAGCGGCGACGGCTCCCAAAGCTTTGCTTTAAGATGAATCATGAACCAATGCTTTTTAGGGCTTTTATCTCTTGAATGACAGTGGCACACTGTGGTATTCCAGGAAAAGCATTTCTCTGGAACTGAAGACTCTCTAACATATGATTCATGAAGACCCTCTGGGCAGTACCCTTTAAAGCAAATGCATACACCTTCCTAAGTGCTCAGGGGAACTTTTTTAACAGCTGCTCTGAGAAATGTTAAAGAACTACTTTTGTCATGGTGGCAGAACTTTGAAGATGAAATCGTAATACCTAGTTCTTTGCTGTTGCTGTCTTCTATTTCTTTCCCAGTGAGTGATGAGGACAGATCAGACGATGTGTTTCTGGAAGGTCCTTCTACAGAGAGATGCCCCCTTCTTCTCCATTTCAGTCAGTCTCTCACACCAATCCCCTCAGCAGAACAATCTCTTGCCAGCTCCTCGACCTCCATCACTGAACTGATGGGAAACCCTGAAGGGGGAGGCATCAAGTTCCCCAAGTTCCTCCACCTGAAAGCTGATCGTGAGAAAATGTCTGAAACATAGAAAGAACACATTCTGAAAAATTACCCCTTTCAGAGATGCAAGACCATGTTTCTTGTAGGATTCAAAGATGTTGGAAGCCCAACAATCTGTCAAATGGGAAGGCTACTCCGGATGCATCATTGAAGCGTGTTCACTTATGCTAGCTTTCAGGTAGATTCCACTATAATCAAAGCAACTGGCACCTTCTAAAAAATAGATCAGTCTTCTAAAACTATTTTGACGTGATACAAACGGAATGCATCAGTAACACATCCAGTGTAGCCCAAGGGTTACAATGCCTCTTAGCTCTTCTAAAATCAATGGAACCCATGGCTGCTTGAAGCTTTTTGCTTTTTGCCAGGCCATGCACTCCACATGTCAAACATGAGCATCTCTCTCTCTTAAAGTCATATTAATGACTATGGCTCACAGTTGGTTATGTGCTGCTTATGCATTTCTGGTGTGTTTCCAGGACCAGGCCCCATGTCACCCAGACTGAGACACACAGTCTTGTAAGGCAGAATTAGCAGAACCGGTGTCAAAAATGCATAGAAAACATACATACATACATAAAATATGACCTCTAATCTCAAGTAAGATGTTTAGTTTCATTATATATCTATATCTACATCTGTATCTACATCTAAATCTATCCATCCACCTGTCTATCTATCTGTATATATGTGTGTGTGTGTGTGTGTTTGTGTGAGTGTGTGTGTGTGTGTGTTGGGAGGCGGGTTAGTTAAATAGAAGCAGGTAGATCCACTCTTTATACAGTAGTTTAAAATGTGATTTCCAATATCAACTGAGATGTTAATGATTTTTTAAATGTTTAGTTTCCTTTCAGGTAGATCCATGCTTTATACAGTAGTTTAAAATATGACTTCCAATTTCAAGTGAGATGCTGATGATTTTTTGAATGTTTAGTTTTATTATATAAAGGCAGTTCAGAAATGTGTATGGTTATCTGTGTATTTCATTAAAGCATGTGGAAATATATGATGCTGCATGTAGGTGATTCATTTCCTGATAAACAGTAAATTCACACTATATGTCAAATATGACAAATATGACAAGAAGTATGCTTGTAACTGTTTCAAGATGTAACATAAGGACATTTAGGCCTAATAATTTCAGGAAAATAAAGATATCTCCAGAAAGACAGAAAATATTCCTCCAGGCTTTGCAGCTGTCTTGACTTAACTGTATGCTTTTAGTGTGAAGCTGTGAAGCTCAACAAAGTGCTTTTGAACTCTGTTTCAAAGAACCCTTGGCTTGAATGGCAAGACAGCTGTACCATTAGCTAATGAAGCACAGAGAGAGAGAGAGAGTGGGTGGGGGTGGGAGTGTTGGGTGGACAGGAGAGAGTGGTGTGATAAGAGAAACCCAGCAGATTAAAGGTGCAGATGCATAGAAAGAGGTAACAAAAATGCAACTGCAGGAACTGGGGTTGCCGTGGGGTGGGGTTGGAGGGAAACCTGTCTTGCTATGTTTTTTGAAGCCTTTTTTATATCGTGCTAGGCCTCTAGATTCAACTGATGTGGTAAACACCCTAGCCTTCATCCTGAACTCCAACACACACACACACACACACACACATCGATACACAGGAAATATTTTCTGTGAAATCACAGGTCTGAATAATGCATGGGCCCAATCGCTTGGGCCCCACAGCCCCGCGTTTAGACTGCATAATTAATATGGGAGCGACGACGGCTCCCAGAGGAATATAATTATGGCGTGATTGTTTAAAAAAGTGGACAGGGCCGTGAGGAGGGAGGACTCATTCAATACTTTAATCGTGTAATGCTGCCGTAAGTGGCCGTGAAATCAATGGGGACCCCCGCGAGACTACCACTTTGTGTGATACCCTCTCATCTCTGGCGCTCACCCCTACACACACACGCACACACACACACACACACACAAACACATAAACACAGACTTACTTTTTCTGTATGATGAGCGGAGCAAAGACTTTTTTTTTTTTTACCAAAGTCTTTGAAATCCTCAAACCACTTCCTTGATACCTTTTAAACTTTTGCTTGCAGAGAGCAGAACAATCATTCCCTAAGAATGATTGTTTTCCCCTCACTGACTGTGAACATCTCTGTCTGTCTTTGAATGCACTCTGCTCTGCTCTTTGAATACTCCACATTGGTTTGCCATTAAAAAAAGGGACAAACCTGGAGCTGGAGCCCTGCTTTTTAAGCTAAAGGATCACGCACTTCCAGTCAGACTATGCAAATCTCATAAATGAATGATGAATAATTAACCAGCAAACTCTGAGAGTGATTTGCAGCTCTTTTTTTAAAGTTATAGTCTGGCACTCTGTCGTTGATTACCAATACGAATATATTACTGACATGGACTAGAACTGGTACATTACATTAATGCATTTAGCAGACGCTTTTATCCAAAGCAACTTACAACTTGTCAACCATCAATTGTTCAGGGCCAGTCTCCCCTAGAGCAACTTAGGGTTAAGTGCCTTGCTCAAGGGCACAACAGTGGCAGCTGAGATTCGAACCCACAACTTTTCAGGCTATTTGCAGGCTAGCCAGTTTCCTTAACCACTACACTACCACCACCCTTTACTGGTAGGGCTAGAGCAATGCTATCAGTACCATTACTGGCACCTTGGAGCTACCGGGGCCCTTAACCCAGGTTTGGGTAGACTCATGGTTCATTCATGGGGTTTTTGCTCTTTTAGCAGTGGTGTTGTGCAACAGGCTATCACTGCGGTGTCTCTCAGGCGGTGTGTATGGCACTCAACAAAAAAACAGACCTAAACCACGTCTACATCGCATATGCGTTTTGTAGGTGGTCGAATGAGGCATGAGAGTGTGTGTCAGCACATGTGAGCTTATGAATGCATTAGAAGATATAAACAGCACTCTCTCTTGTCCTTCAGGCAATGAAAGGCATACTTTGAAATAATGGTGTAGTAGGGGCACTGAGAGAAGTACTATTTAAAGTGAAAGAGCAACAGAGAGAAAAGAGGAGAAGAAAAGGCTAGAGATTGGTATTAGTAGAAGTGGGAGAGAGAACAAGACAGAGAGAGAGGGAGAGAAAATGGGTAAATGTGAGACATACTCTGTAAAGTAGTTTTATGGCTTTGAGTACCCGTAGGAGTAGAAATGCGCTATATAAATGCAGCGCATTTACCATTTACAATAATGTAGACAAGAAGGAGAAAAGTATGGATATGTACCAACAGTATTAGAGTTGAGACATGAAACGATGAAAAGGCAGACAGACAGAGCGAGAGAGCGAAACTCAAAAAAGAGTGTGGGGAGAGGACTCTAGGTGTAGGCCTATATGGAGCCTTTAATAGAAAAGCCAACACTGTGCAACCATACTGTCATCCTCAACAGGAGTGGCCTGAGCCACTCAGTCAGCCGAGAGCCCCGCTGGGTTAAGAGAGGCAGAGGGAGCGGACAAGGGAGAGAAACATGGGGAGAGGAGAGAGTGTGGCGTCATGGAAAGAAACACTCTTTGAAGTGTGTGAAAGAGAGAGGGAGAGAGATGTGGAAAGGAACAGGAGAGAGAAACAAGTGTCCCACCGAGTCTCCTGTGAAGAGAGTTGTGAAATACAGAAGGTGGATGGAGGAAGAGAGCAAATAACATATAGGTAAACTGAGAGACAGGGTGAGACAGGAAGAAAGAAGAACATGGAAGAAGAGAGAGAAAGAAAGACGAGAAGAGTAATTTTAAGGTGAGAGAAGAGAGGGATGGAGTGTAGGTAAGTCAAGAAAGAGGAGAAACGGAGGGAACAAAACAGAGAGAAAGAGGAAGAGAGAAAGAAAGGCCCAACAGGAACAGGGGAAATTGGAGATGGAGGGGGCGGGGATGGCAGCAGGTGGTAAGGCAAGAGCAAACGAGAGCACAAGCCAAAATGAAAAAAAAAAAAAAACAGAGTGCTTTTTCAAGCAAAGGAGAAAAGAAGAATACAGAAAAAAATTGTGGGAGCTGTGCACTCAAGATCAAGTGAGAAAGAGAAATAGAGGTAAGGAGATGCAGAAAAAATGGGTGTCTTTATGTGTGTGTGTGTGTGTGTGTGTATGTTCATGTGTAAATGTGTGTGAGTAAAGCCTGACAGACAGGAAGTGATTAGTCTCCCAGGTTTGTTCGGATCTTTGGCGCTACAGCTCCAACGCAGACCTGCATACACCTCTCTCTCTCCATCTCTCTTTCTCTCTCTCTCTTTCTCTTTCTCCCCTTGCAAGCCTGTCAGCAGCTGTTCTGCCAAGATCTCCTGATGCAAGTGAATGGATTTGAACCATTACAAAGAATCACGGGTGCTGGTTGTGTGCTTAACTAGCAATGCATCCCAGAGGCCCCCTGGATGTGTCCGCCCAGGATATTGTTCCTGATGAGATCATTAATTAAACAAAATCTGACAGCAAATTTGACAGCAACAGTAAATATGGTGATGGTATTAGGGTCTTGCGTAATCACATAAACTGTTAATCTCAAACTGGAAATATAGACAGCACATAAGGATAAAAAGCACACACACACACACACAAACACATGCAATGAGATGCTTAAGGCATATGCCACAAATTTATTTGCTTACCGTCTTAAAAGGATATAATTTCATATTCTCTCTTTCTCCTTCTCTCCCCACCCAACTGCTAGGTGAAAGGGTGGCTGGTATGGTTATGGTGTTCATTTTGTTAATGCCCAAAAGCCTGTGTGTGGCGATGATTGTTTTCAGGAGGATTAGGAAATGACTCAGCCTGTTCTGGCATCCTGGGACTTTTTAGAAAACACTTGTGATGTCTAGACAGGGTAGTGGACATGCATGCCTATCATAGCTTAAAAAGACTCACTCACACACACACACACACACACACACACACACACACACTGAGACAAAGACAAACATGTAGTTGGGCTTACTTCCTTTGGGGATTAACATGAAGGGAACAGCAAACAATCAAAAAATGTGTGTAAACAAACACACATACACCTCTCAAGTATTTTGCTTGCACTCTGAGACAGAACCCTCCAGCCCAGAGTAGGCCTTAACATTAAATCCTAATTAGCTCCTCAGGAACACAGAGTAATTTCTGGATTAAGAGATTAATCGCCTGGCTTTTTGTTGTTGTCATGGGAACACGAGAACAAGAACAAATGGAAAACAGAGCACTACACCATCAACATCTCAAAAAGTGAAAGAGACTCTGGAATGGACCAGACACTCGCTTGCAGTCTCCTCTACCTGAGATGAAGCACCATGTTTCATGCACCAATATTTTTGGTTTTATTGTTTTTTTGCATTAGCATGGTAGCATAGTGAGCCTCAAAGAGTTAATTATCATGCTAATCAGCAGGGCCTCCAGGAGGGGATTACAGGGTGGGTTGTGAAATCTCCAGCTGGATGAGGAAGGAGCAGCGGCTAAATGAAAAAGTGAAAGTGGAGATCCACATCTCAATTACCCAGCAGCATGCTGGAGGGAAGAGGAGATTGTCAGGGGCTGAACCATAATCCTCTGATTATCGTGTGTGGCCTTCTGTGTGTATGTGTGTGTGTGTGTTTGTCAACTTAGAGTAGTCTTTTAATGCATATTCTGTGGGTGTAGATTTACTTTGAAAGTTATGGTACTTAATATTCGCACATGCATGTATGTGTGAGCGTGTGTTGTGTATTTGTGTCTGTGGTGCACCTAATGATATCTATGCTTTTAGTCCGGGACCAGGCTCTCCTTAGTGCCCTTGTCATGGGCAGGTTGTGGCCACTTTCATCAGTAAAGTAAGATGGGAATAGTAACCAGTGGGTGTGAGTAGGTGTGGGTCACTCTAATTGTGTCACTTAATTATCTTATATAATTATCTAGTACAAGTTTCTCTGCTGCTACTGTCATCTTCAGTTGAGTCTCTCTCTGTCTCTCTTCCAAAACAAACAAACGAAAAACGTGCACGTTGCTATGGTAACATTTAAAAAGTATTCTGGTAAGTTCTCCCCTCTTAGCCTCTTGATTGCCACTTCAGCTCTTTCAAAGCACAAAAATGGCAGGTAACAACATAATGATGCCCCTATGTGTCCGTTTTGAAACTTACTGTTTTATAACAATGGAAAAATAACAGAAACAGAAACAGAAATGGACACTGGAAAGGTTAGTTCAAGTCTAGTTCAAGTCCTTGGGTATACAGCATGTGCGTAATGAAGGACTATTTACTTGACACAGTCAAGATCAGTGTAACTGGGCCATTAGAAAGAGCAAAGAATGCATCGTGAAAATATCAAGCCTTGGAAAAAATACCAGATATGTTTTTGAAGTGACATTTTGTGGTGGATGCTGATCTGTTTTCAAAATATTAATGTCCTCAAAAGCAAAAGCAAAGGAAAAGAAGAAAAACATATTTTAGCATTTGTATAAGGGGGTTTTACAGGGAGAAATAAACACTATGTCACAGTGTCTCTCCGAATCTTTGGGTTCTTCGGGATTTTTTCCGTCTAGGCTTCGCGGTTTCACTTACCTCATTATTAGTTTCACCCCACCAGTCTGCTCCCCGCTCCGTTCGCGTCACCCTAGTAATTACCCTCACCTGCCTCCCTCGTTTCCCGATCACCGTGATTTACCGTCTCTCATTCACTTCCTTGTTTTGTTCCGTCACTAGTCCATTCTCCTCTTTCCCCATTATCTCCCTCACCTGCACTCCCCAATTATCTCTGCATTACACTCGCTCTGTTGGTTACGTTTGACTATTTATACACGCCCCTTTCATTCACTCTTTGTCAGTCCGTCTGCGAACCACACGTCTGGCAAGCGTATAGACTCTGGCTCCGATTATCTGCACATCTACTGAGATTTCGTTCCTCGTTTTCCCCCGCTTTCTGTTACCTGCTTGTCGTGAGTTTTGGTCTCCCTGCTCGTCTGTCTCCTGTGTTTCTGCCAGCCTGTTTGTATCTTCCCCTGCCTTCTCCTGCTCCCCTCATCCCTACGGCTGCTTCCTGGTTTTCGACTCCTGCCTGTCCCTCGACTCTGCTCTGCCGCTTCCTGGATCACGACTCCTGCCTGTCCCCCGACTCTGCTCTGCTCTGCCGCTTCCTGGATCACGACTCCTGCCTGTCCCCCGACTCTGCTCTGCTCTGCCGCTTCCTGGTCACCGACTCCTGCCTGTCCCCCGACTCTGCTCTGCTCTGCCGCTTCCTGGTCACCGACTCCTGCCTGTCCCCCGACCCTGCTCTGCTCTGCTGCCCCCTGGTCTCGACTCCTGCCTGTCCCTCGACTCTGCTCAGCTCTGCCCTTTCCGAACGGCGCGTCAACCTACCCTGCGCGTCTCGGCTGCAGCCGCCAGGTCGCATTGAGGCGCTCCGGTGCCTCAGTCTACCTCCTGGGACTTTTCCCCCTTTTCCCTTATCCTCAATAAACTTGTGTCTGAGAACGTACGCTATTGGGTCTGCCTTCTGTCTGTCCGGTTTTCTGACAGAACGGACTGACCAAACATGGACCCAGCGGACATTCCCATGGACCAGTCTCCCGAATCCCCCTCTCCTTTACAGCGTCTGGAGAATTCGGAGAGGGAATTAGGACGTGTTTCCACTGATGTGGCCTCCCTGATGGGCACTACGGACCACATCCGACAACTGGTTCTGCTACTGCAGCAGCAAGGAGCGGCTCAAGCTCAACAGTTGGCCCAGATCGCTGCCAGAATCGCCCCCACTGGGGAAACTAGCCCGGCGGCTCCCCCCGCGGACCGATCCGCCCCGGCACCGGCTCCTGCGGAAATGCCCATCGCCAGCGGAGGATCCGAGCCTAGGATCGGACTTCCAGAAAGGTTCGGGGGAAACTCCAAGGAGGTCGAAGCCTTTATTACCAACTGCCAGCTTACCTTCGACCTCCAGCCGCGAAACTTCGCCTCTGAGGCTGCCCGAGTGGCATTCGCCATCAACCTCCTGACTGGCCGAGCCAGGTTGTGGGGAACGGCGGAATACCAGCGTCGTTCACCTGCCTGCAGCTCATTTGACTCCTTTGCTGCCGAACTCAGGAAGGTGTTCGGGGTGGGTTTCCCCGCCACCGACGCCTCCAGCCAACTCGCAGAGATCCGCCAGGGGAGGCGGTCTGTTGCGGATTACTCCATTGATTTTCGGACTATTGCCATTAGGAGTGGTTGGAATATGGAGGCGCTGGTGGGCATATATCTCCACAGCCTGGCGGATTACTTGAAGGACGAGTTAGTTTCTCATGAGACCCCTGCTACCCTGGACGAGGCCATCGCTCTTACTCTCCGCATTGACCGGAGGGTCCTGGCTCGGCGCCGAGAGAGGGGCCTCGTTAATCAGCCTCCCCCCCGATCCGCGGATCGGGGCGCCACCACCTCTGGGCGCTCTTCCGACCACCAGCAGGGGATTCCCGAACCCATGGAGGTGGACCGCACTACCCTCTCTCCACAGGAGCGACAGCGTCGTCTGAAAGAGGGCTTATGCCTCTACTGTGGAGGAGAGGGCCATCGGATACCCACGTGTCCGTTAAAAGATCGAGCTCGCCGGAAGTAGGGGGCGTCCGGTTGAGCTCAACCTCCACTAGTGCCCCTAGAGGTGACAGGCCACTCCTTCGAGCTGTTCTCCAACTCCCTTCTCGTATGCAATCGCTAACCGTCCTGGTGGACTCTGGTTCAGAGGCCAATATTATGGACTCCTCTTTCGCCCAGCAGATGGGGGTAAAGCTCGACCAACTTCCAGCTCCTGTCCCTGCCCGGCCCTGGATGGCCATCTTCTGGGTCACATCACTTCTGTCACAGAGACATTGGGGTTGTTGTTGTCGGGAATCACCAGGAAAGGATCCGGTTTCACCTCCTGTCCTCCCTGGACAACCGGTCGTCCTCGGCCTTCCTGGCTCAGACAGCACAACCCCCGCATTGATTGGCGGAGGGGCACTATCTTAGAATGGGGGTTGGACTGTCATCAGTCGTGCCTTCGTGCGGCTGCCCCACCTGTCCCGTCTGCACCCTCCACGGTCCCTCCCGATATCTCCAGAGTTCCCTGCTGTTACCACGACCTGCGAGACGTCTTCAGCAAGTCCAAAGCTACTTCCCTGCCGCCTCACCGCCCTTATGACTGTGCTATAGACCTGGTCCCTGGAGCCGCACCTCCTCGTGGGCGTCTCTACTCCTCTCCGGCCCTGAGAGGCGCCATGGAGGAGTATATTGCTGACTCTCTGGCTGCGGGCATCATCCGCCCTTCCTCCTCTCTGCCGGGCGGATTTTTTTTGTTGGAAAGAAGGATGGGTCCCTTCGTCCCTGCATCGACTACCGTGGACTCAACGCAATCACGGTAAAGAACCGTTACCCTCTGCCCCTCCTGTCTTCCGCTTTTGAACTTCTCCAGGGGGCCACGGTCTTTACTAAGCTGGATCTCAGGAACGCCTACCACCTTGTCAGAATCCGGGAGGGCGACGAATGGAAGACTGTGTTCAACACGTCTAATGGACATTACGAGTACCTGGTCATGCCGTTTGGGTTGACCAATGCCCCCGCCGTTTTCCAGGCACTAGTTAACGACGTGCTGCGCGACATGCTTGACCGCTTTCGCTCGTACTTGGACGACATCCTCATTTTTTCCAAGTCCCTGGAGGAACACAAGCAGCACGTCCGTCTAGTCCTTCGTCGCCTCCTGGAGAACTCGCTCTTTGTCAAAGTGGAGAAATGTGAGTTTCACGTTAAGACCGTGGCCTTCCTGGGGTACATCGTGGCAGAGGGTAACCTTCAGATGGACCCTGCAAAGGTGTTGGCGGTTACCTCTTGGCCTGTCCCTGAGAGCCGTAAACAGCTTCAGCAATTTCTGGGGTTTGCTAACTTTTATCGGTGGTTCATCCGCAACTACAACTCCGTCGCTGCCCCCCTCACGGCCCTCACCAGTACCAAGCATTCCTTTGTCTGGACGCCGGCCGCCGACAGCGCCTTCGTCCTCCTCAAGACCCGCTTCACTTCAGCGCCCATCCTCCAGGTGCCCGATCCCGAGCGACAATTCGTAGTGGAGGTGGACGCCTCCAATATTGGGGTAGGGGCGGTCCTCTCCCAGAGGCACCGGGAGGACAACAAGATGCACCCCTGCGCCTTCTTCTCCCGCCGGCTCTCCCCTGCGGAGCAGAATTACGACATTGGGGACCGGGAACTCCTCGCTATCAAGCTGGCCTTGGAGGAGTGGCGTCACTGGCTGGAGGGGACGTCCGTGCCCTTCATCGTTTGGACTGATCACAAGAACCTGGAGTACATCCGATCAGCTAAGAGACTCAACCCCCGACAATCCCGCTGGTCCCTATTTTTCTCCCGTTTTAATTTCTCTCTTTCTTATCGCCCAGGTTCCCGCAACCTCAAGCCGGACGCCCTCTCCCGCCAGTTCCTGAAGGAAGATGACAACCTGCAGGGGCCAGCCTCCATCCTCCCTGGTTCCCGAGTCGTGGCGGCACTCACCTGGGACATCGAGGAACAGGTGCAGAGAGCCCTCGGGGAACATCCTGGCCCCAGTTCCTGCCCGGAGGGTCGCCTCTCCCGAGGGTCTCCGTTCTCAGGTCCTGCAGTGGGGACACGACTCCCTCTTGGCCTGTCATCCTGGGGCAACTCGCACCAGCCATCAGATTGCCCGACGGTTCTGGTGGCCCGACCTGGAGAGGGAGGTCCAGGAATACGTGGTGGCCTGCCCTGTCTGTAGCTGGAACAAGAGCTCTAACAGGCCACCTGCCGGCCTTCTCCAGCCTCTGCCCGTGCCATCCCGTCCCTGGTCCCATATCAGTTTGGACTTTGTCACTGGACTGCCTGCGTCGGAGGGTAAGACGGTCATCCTCACTGTGGTTGACCGATTCAGCGGAACGGGCAAACCAGGAGCTGGAGAAGGCCCTGCGTTGTGTGACCTCCCGGGACCCCCTCTCTTGGGCCAGCCGTCTGGTGTGGGTCGAATATGCCCACAACTCCCTCACCTGCTCTGCTACCGGGATGTCTCCAGTGTGTGTATGGGTACCAGCCCCCGTTATTCCCTAGCCAGGAGGGAGAAGCCTCCTGCCCTTCGGCTCTTGCCAATGCCCGCCGCTGCAGGAGGACCTGGGCTCGGGCTCCGGTGTCCATGCGCATCCACCCTACCTTCCACGTGTCCCGGGTCAAGCCTGTCCGGGTGAGCCCCCGGACCCCTGTGGAGCCTCCGCCTCCCGCTCCCCGTCTACTGGATGGGGATCCGGTCTACACCGTCCGGCGTCTCCTTCGATCCCGACGGAGGGGCCGGGGTCTCCAGTACCTGGTGGATTGGGAAGGGTACGGTCCCGAGGAAAGGTCCTGGGTTCCGACCAGCAGGATCCTGGACCGCACCCTCATCGCGGATTTTCATCGCCAAAATCCCGACCAGCCGGCTCTCCGTCGGGGTCGACCTAGGGGCTCCTCCCGGCCCGGTTCGGCTCCTCACCCTCCGGCACCTGCTCCACCTGCCAAGGGCACCCGACCTGCACAGGAGGACGATGACCAGCTCTCGGATCGGTCCGAGGAGTTCTGACCCCACCTCCGCTCCCCTCCTTCCACCCGGTTGGTGTTTCCCTTTCTCTCTTTCCTTCTCCTGCTCTGGGGGACTTCTGGGGCCGTCCCTTGGGGGGGGGGGTTCTGTCACGGTGTCTCACCGAATCTTTGGGTTCTTCGGGATTTTTTCCGTCTAGGCTTTGCGGTTTCACTTACCTCATTATTAGTTTCACCCCACCAGTCTGCTCCCCGCTCTGTTCGCGTCACCCTAGTAATTACCCTCACCTGCCTCCCTCGTTTCCCGATCACCGTGATTTGCCGTCTCTCATTCACTTCCTTGTTTTGTTCCGTCACTAGTCCATTCTCCTCTTTCCCCATTATCTCCCTCACCTGCACTCCCCAATTATCTCTGCATTACACTCGCTCTGTTGGTTACGTTTGACTATTTATACACGCCCCTTTCATTCACTCTTTGTCAGTCCGTCTGCGAACCACACGTCTGGCAAGCGTATAGACTCTGGCTCCGATTATCTGCACATCTACTGAGATTTCGTTCCTCGTTTTCCCCCGCTTTCTGTTACCTGCTTGTCGTGAGTTTTGGTCTCCCTGCTCGTCTGTCTCCTGTGTTTCTGCCAGCCTGTTTGTATCTTCCCCTGCCTTCTCCTGCTCCCCTCATCCCTACGGCTGCTTCCTGGTTTTCGACTCCTGCCTGTCCCTCGACTCTGCTCTGCCGCTTCCTGGATCACGACTCCTGCCTGTTCCCCGACTCTGCTCTGCTCTGCCGCTTCCTGGATCACGACTCCTGCCTGTCCCCCGACTCTGCTCTGCTCTGCCGCTTCCTGGTGACCGACTCCTGCCTGTCCCCCGACCCTGCTCTGCTCTGCTGTCCCCTGGTCTCGACTCCTGCCTGTCCCTCGACTCTGCTCAGCTCTGCCCTTTCCGAACGGCGCGTCAACCTACCCTGCGTGTCTCGGCTGCAGCCGCCAGGTCGCATCGAGGCGCTCCGGTGCCTCAGTCTACCTCCTGGGACTTTTCCCCCTTTTCCCTTATCCTCAATAAACTTGTGTCTGAGAACGTACGCTATTGGGTCTGCCTTCTGTCTGTCCGGTTTTCTGACACACTAAAACTGAATCTCTCTCTCTCAGTATCTTGGCTAGTTTATTAAGTGAACCCACCTACCCTGTAGATAATGAGGAGACTGAACACAAATGTGCGTGTGTGTGTTGTGTTATGTTGTGTTGTGTTGTGTGTGTGTGTGTGTGTGTGTGGGGGGGGGGGGGTAATGAGGGGGCTGAACACAAATGTGTGTGTGTATGTTGTGTTGTGTGTGTGTTTGGTAGTGGGTTTGGGGGTATATGATTTTATGTGGGTGCATTCAGCTGTATTATACTGTGTTCTCTCCCTCTTTCCCTCTCTCTCTCTCTCACACACACACACACAGGCAAAGCGTCTTGAAGACAGATTTAACAAATCCGTGGAGCTTGGTGGAGGCCCCTCTGCCCATCTCATCCTCACTGGTGTAGCCTGTATATGACGCTTCCATGTTTAGCCCTGGAGCAACTGGGCTATCATCGCTGTCGTTACTGCAGCTTTAACCCTCCCCCTGGTGAGATGGGCTTTGGTCTTTGTGTCAGGAAGCACCATCTTCAAAGGCAGTCACACGCTTACAGATGCAGTTAACATGTACGTTATTACACATTTAATGGCCCGGCACATGTGCATGTTGGGCCCCATCCCACGTGCCTCTGTTATGCAGAGTAGGTCTTTACAGGGGTGCCACTATTTGGATTGGATAGTGAACAGAAACAAAGGAAACAAGCAGGACTAAATTAGAGGGGTGCAGGAAGAGCTTCATCCCATCACCTACAATCATCCACACCTGAGTCTAATCTCACCAATTAAACAGATCACACCAGTACTGACAGCAGATCAGCGATGGAATGCCGCTGGTGGCTGGCCACCAGTAGGTCCCGGTATCGGCCGATAATGTCTGAGTCTGTCTTACACTTATCACATTAGTACATTAATAGATAAAAAAAGTTGAATTCACTTGAGTGAATATCTATGTAAACAACTAGTAGGTGTATTCAATTTATACTGGGTGAAATGTAAATCTCAAACATACCTATAATAATGATGTTCAGCACTTCAGTATTCAGAGAAAAACACAACAAAGATAGCAATTAACCTTTTAGAATAATTGAAGAAGATATAAAATTCATTAACCACTGTTAAGTTATCTATGTAACTTTTAGCCTGCTTGTGATCATCTGAAACCTTAGCATAACTCTTTTAACAAAAAGAAAAAAAAAACAATAAATAAGTCAGATGTTAAAATGTGTACGCTTCATATTAAATGTAGTTCATGTTAGCTTGACAAGTGCAGTCCATTTAACATGAAAACAATGACCCCGAACACTACAGTGCCTGCTTCTGCCCCTAGAGCATCTGGATCAGAATATTTGAATTTCAATGTTGCTTTAATTAAACTTTAGGCAATTTTTGGCGCACAGCATGAGGTGGACCAAAATGGAAACAGCAGCAACTAAGACTGCGGCTTCTACAGAGGTGTCTGGTGGGGTAGGCTGAAGTGGATTGGGCGGTGGGGGGTACACTGCCCCCCCCCCTCCACCGCCCTTTGCTCATACACACTCTAGATGCTGCAATATTAATGGGTTGTGAATGGGCTTATTAAAAGATGGCATTAAACACATTCTCAGTCTCTGCTAAGGCAGCCTGTGAAGACACTCCAATTTTGGAACTGGGAGTGCTTGCCATGAAAGTATAAAAAGAAAGTAATAGCTACGTAGACCAGGTAGAGTGGCTTCTCTTGTGGGAACACCCCCAGCAAAAGGAGTCCATAGAGTAAACAAGGAAGAACAAAGCCACACAAATATGATCAATGTCTCTTGTGTGTGCTTGTAATAAATCAGCATGGCTCAAGAGAATCCCGGTTCATGATTTGGCACATTTGGCCCTTAAGCTGCAGATGGAGCGCGTTATTGGAAATGCCCCATGGCAAAGTGCACCGTGCTTGTATTTTTTGTGTTTGTCACCTGAATTTGGGCATTTTAAACAAAGTGAATGAAATTTGGCAGCTAACACTGTTGGGACAGTCATCCTGAAGCATCATTTCACTGCTCTTATTCTGTGAGGTTGCTGTTCTGTGGTCTTCAGTAATGACCTCTCAAGAGAAACAACTGGACTGTTAACAAGGTGAATGACAGCTGGCCTTTTGGGTAGAGTTGCATTGGGTCCTTTTATCTGCAGAGATAATCCTTGCGAAACTAATTGCTTTTATGTGGAAAGGGTACCTTTATTCCTGTTTTCTTTTTTCCAAGGAGATAGGACAGAGAGAGCTTAGTCTACTGGTCTTGCCTTGTCATCCCTATATAAAATCCCAAAGGCTTAAAAACATATCAAGCACTCCAGATATGTCTTCAATAGTGGTTTGAACTTTTAAATTTGGTTGTTGTCATGTGCTATTTTTCCTCTGATCACCAATCAGCAGTATAGTAACACACACTGCAATAATTTTGACAGTATTGTCATGCTTAGACTTCCAAACAATCCAAACAAAACATAGAAAACAGGTCAAGAGGTTTGTGTTCTCTGAATAGTTTCACCAGTAGAATATACAATAGATTCACCAGTGTTTTCACCAACCATTTCAGAAAAAATGACACACTAGTAATTCTTATGTTGAACTCATGGAGGCACATGTGTAACCAGGGTCATCCTGTACGGTCCAGCCCAACGCTCGAGCCCCCGGCCTCACAGCAATCCTGGATGAGGAGTCAAACGCCCCAGCCAGAAAAAGCCCAGGCTGACTAGGAGGTCTAAGGATGTCATCAAGAGCATCATCCATTATGTCATGCATTGTGAGCATTATATCTATTACCAGAGAGGCAATCAAGGGGCAAAATCAAACCATAATTAATAATATAGTTTAGTTCTATGAAATTTGGATTTTGTTTTACAAAACCTAATCGTGATACATTTTCCAAGTATTAGTCTGTGCTCCAAATGCTGGTTTCAGTTTAAAAGGTTAACTGTTGAATGAATGAACATGATCATGAACAAATCACACATTGGTTTTAACTGGTCATATTCCTGTGGGGTTTTACACCAGATGTGTCAGAACAGTTAACTTTTCAGTATGCTACAGTGAGGTTGGGCATTTGTCTGTCCAAACCATTAGGGTTGTGTTTGTGCATCTTATGCTTCATAATCTCAAATGACAGACTCAGTGGGGGTACCAATTCCCCTCGGCCCCATATTCCAAAACTCTTATTTCTCTAGTGCCATTATACCGAGATGGAGAAACGCTAAATGACATCCTCCATCCTCCATTATCATCCAAAGATAGCCACATCGGTGTGCTGATTTCATCACTCTCAGTCTCTCTGCATTGTTTGTGCCCTGTGCCCTCATGGGGGAGATGGACAATTTGGAAAAGTTATTGAAAAAGGACAAACATCAGCCTGGGTGATGTTGTGCTTGGGATATCATTACAATTTTGCTTGAGTATAAAAAGGAGACATTAAAAAGTAATTTGTCCAGGCGTCCGTGAAATTCCTGCCAGCTGTGGACAAAAAAAAAAACAAAAAAAATCCCCAGTCAGTGTTAGTCAGGGTATCTGTAATTTAGACAGCATGAATGGGGGATGCACAGTGGTGTGACCTCCTGTGTAATTGGTGAGATTAGACTCAGGTGCGGATGATTGTAGGTGATAGGATGAAGCTGTCCTGTACCCCTCATTAATGCCTATGCCAGCTGGCAGTGCTGGCATTGGCCTTCACGGCCCCAATGCCTCCTATTCATCTCATTTACTCTCACAGGCTGGTGTTTAACTCTGCCATTCAATCTGTGTGTGTTTGTGTGTGTGTGTGTCCTGTAATTGCCCTCAGAGTTTGATAGATTGTTTTAAAGGTGCTAAAAATGTGTTGGATTAGAAGACATTGAAGAATGCATTTTAACATGACTGAGATTTTCTTCTAGCCAGGCTAGCGCCACCTAGTGCTTCCGCTCAGTTTCTCATTTAGCTCCACCACTGCGTCAGGGATCTGTCCATAGGCTTAGGTTTCCACTGTCTCTGTGCTATGCAGACCGAACAGAGGGAGAGCTGAAAGCTATGATGCTGAACTCAAATGGTGCGTTCCAGTGTGTAACATATGATACAACGAAGAGTAGCAATTGGTTGAGGCAGAAAAGTTACTGCCCATTGGAAAGCAAACACATCCCAATTGGTAGGTTTCAGACGCTTTACACAGAGTGAAATGATTTGAAAGCGATTGATGATTCAGGCTTCATAAGAATCTGATGAATCTGATGAGCGAGCTAGTGACCTTTGGGACCCCCTTGGGACACCCTTGGAGACATTCCTTGTTAGCTTTGTATTGTCTCACTAACTTCATGAAGAGAGTCTGAGGGTAAACTCTTTTTACAAATGTTTCCAATCCTAACATCATAATGGTGGTTAACTTCTATAACAAGCCTAGAGCCAATTTAGCATGTCCATTCACATTGATCAGAAACATTCCTAATGATTCCCCATCTTTTTTAGTTGAGGGAAATATTAGTGCATAGCTCAGAGTCAGAACCAGTATCTTGATTATATGAAAATGAGCTGAGACACAGGTGGGTAGAGCTAGGCGATTACTATGCAGGTTGCCACAATGGTCTCTGTCATATTGTTATCATATTGTTATGCTGCTGTTTGAAACCATTGTTAAATTCACTCTCCCAGGAAGCATTAAATAACAAAAGGCTGTAGATGTTGGATCATAAGAGAGTTGTAGTAATTTTGTATTCAGATTGCTTCCAAAGGTGATTCAGCCCTGTGCTGTGGTGTTCTCTGTTCTCTCAATGTGGTGCCCCCATCTCATCTCAGAGTGCAGCCATGTTTGCCTCTTCTGTGACTAATTATAATTAGCATGTTGTGCAGTGACGGATTGTGGGACAACAAAGACTACTGTGGTCTGGTGTAACACAGGTTGAGTTGCTGCAGAGGAGAGTGCTGTTGTTTGTGCACCTACATATTCTTTCTGATGCATTGTGTTTATTTCTTAGCTGTGAATGATGCACAGGGGCTTTTGTTTTCCCAGTCATGTTATAGCCAGTGTTGGGAAAATGTAAATGTTAGTGTAATTATTTTAATTACTTTAACTAAATAATGTAATTACGTACATCACTAAGCAATTACATAGTAAATACATTGCATTCATATACTTATTGCAATGTAACGGTTTGACTACCTTTAAATTTTGAATGGATATTGTCAACAGTTTTTGAGACTTGACAGTGTTAACCTAACAGTATTGGTCAACACTGACTGCTGAGTAATACTGCTGTCAGAATCCTTTTAAAATCTCAACACAGCCACAGCAGTGTCAGACTAGCAGTGTCAGACAAAAGTTTCCTTAGTAACCAGTTACTTTTACATTGCAATAACACAGTTACTAACAGTTTTAATACAGTAGCTTATGGGGGTAGTTTTACTTGTTCACATAAGTAATTGTAACTAATTGTAACTATAACAAATTACTTTTTTTGAACTTTCCCAGCACTGGTTATCACACTTGTATCGGCTACACTAGTAGATGCCAGCAAGACTGAAAGCAAAGCTAACTTATGTATTTTTGAATATTTGAATTATTTTGAAAAAAAAAAAATCCTTTGGAAATGGCCACTTGTGAGAGAATAAAAGTCATTAATGAAACTTTAGTGATTTAATGGGCCACTTGAAAGGCTGTAATTGTGTCAAAGTAAATAATTACAGTCTTTCAAGTAGGCCTCCAAGAGGGCAATACAAGATCATTTTTGAAATCATTCCCCTGCAGTGCATACAGGTCTCCACAAGTGAGTCATACTCTCACCAACCCCCCCCCCCCTCCTTTTTTTCATTATCCTCTCAAGCCACTCAGTGTTTCTAAAACTAGATAATAGCTACATTAAAAGTATCCTTAAATTATATGCTCTTTCTCATTTGTGAAGATATTTCATGTCATGTTAATTATTTGTTTTTTGCCTGGTGCAGACCCTTTGTATCACTATCCTGAAAGCCCTTGACAAAGCCTATGCATGCAGATAGTCAGTCTCAGAGAGCATTTATCATAATTTCCACATCACATCAATTAGCATTTTGGCTGCTTTTCTTGTTCCCCTCAGGCTTGTCTCTGGACACAGGTATATCTGGGCCATCTTTACCACCTCTGTCTCTTATCAAATGTCACGACTGGAAATTATTTGCAGTCATTTTCTCTCCCTAACTCCCCTGTGGAGCCATTTAACCTGCACTCTCTTCTTTAGGTTCCCTACTTAATAATTCATGTTTCTACAGTAAGCATTGCAGAATTATGTATACCAATTGGTAAAGACTAGAGAGAGAAGTGTATGTTCCTGGTGTGAGATTAAATTATTTGTGATTTTAGACCAAACATTCATACAGTGACTCCACTAAATTTCCATGGAGATCAGTTGATCTGTGATGGTTAGAATGTGTTGTAAAAAAAGAAAGAAACAAACGAACAAACCATCTCACCTTGTTGCTGCAAATGGTAAGTTTATGTCTCAGTGCATACAGTTAACATGCTATGGCCAGCAGAAATTTGGAGGGCGTGTCTTATCAGTGTCATCTTAAAATGCTGAGGTGCGCGATCAAAAGAACTGAAACGTTATGTGAAAGACAGCATATGGTCAGGCAGGGGTAGTGTTCTTTCTAAATATTTGATGAGAAATACTCCATGTGCTCCTTTCAGAGTTTTTGTTTAATTGAGTGTGCAAATCTTTTGTATACAGTTCCCGACTGCCATAGCCAGTTGTCAATGTAAGTTGTTCACAATGTTGTTTTGCGCGCAGATTCACTGGTCCATGCATATAATTGGTTTAGCCCACTGTAACATCCAACCTGTCTTTTACAACTAATGAAATGTTGACATTTAGTGCATAATCCCAAAACACACCATGCCCATTGGACATCACATGTAGCAAATTATTTATGCTCATAATGTAGGTCTACAATTTGGAGCACTGCATTCTTGATGAAAAGCTTCAAAGAAAGCACCACATTGGAGGAGCGTTGAGAGATGAAGCTGCAGGCAAGTAGACAATGACTTGTTTCGAGTAAAGGGAAGCGCAGATGAGCTACAGAGCAATGGCTGCAAATGGCAATAGTGTTACTCCATGGTAACTGCCAACCTGTGATGTTAAATAACATTTTTATGACATGTTCAGACATGTCACATCCATAATGCAATCACATCTGTAATGCCAGATCCCCAAAATAACTCCAATCAAAAACAACTCATTTTACAACTTGATGTTTCTCCGTAAACTTCACAGACTTTATAGAAAAATGGTGATCTTCCATAAAGGTTTGTTCATTCAATGTCATGTCCATTATGCACATTAAAAGGCTCATATTCTTATGATGTAAATCATTATACAAATCTTGTGAGTTTGCCTGTATTCAGCTATGGAGCTTGCATAAAATAAACTGAATTATGAAATACTGCTATACTTGCTAAAGTTATGTGGCATTTTGTTCATCAATAAGAGTGCAAATGCCATGTCTATAATGCTGGAATTGCCCGAAGCCAACATAATCATTTTTAAAAATCCCAGATTTTTATTTTTTCTGATGTTCCGAGGTTTTCCTCTTTGACCCATATGATGGTGAAAATGTTTAGCATAACTTAATTTCCCAAACAGTGATGAAAGACCACTAAAGTTTTAACAGAAGTAACAGAACAGTAACTCTGGTCATAGATAATTGCACCAGTGAAAAATGGTAGGTATATAGTATATATGGGGAAATGCTTGATGTAAAATAAAATCCATAATAATTGTATTTTTTATTCTCTTTGGTGTTGAGTGATACTTCATTGCATTGCTTGGCAACAGGTGGAAAAACTAAATATTTTTAGCGGTGGTAGATGAATAATCAAAACTCACTGAATAACAGAAATCATAATATGACTTTAAGGTCAATGAGTTTGTTGTAGTACAAAAGCAATTTGACACCCGTGATTGCGGTAAAAGAGTGTCAGAAGATGCATGGCTGTGACTACATGCAGCTGTAGTTTTCGGCCAACACTTCAAGCCACTCTTCCTTTTGCCATATTGCTCATAGGATATGTTTATATTTTTGGTAATATTTGTAATTGGCAGGCACTTATATCCAAAGTAATGTACAATAGTAAAATGTGTACTTTAAATTAAAATTTGCCCAAAAAAAAAAAAAACACAATGTTCAGTGATCCAATTCTGTGTGCTTTCTCTTTTCATCACTGTTTCTTTGATGTAGGGGGTGCTGTGGCTCAGTGGGCTAAGGTGTCATACCGTAAACCCGGGGACCCGGGTTTGAATCTGACCCGAGGTCATTTCCTGATCCTTCCCTATCTCTGTCTCCCACTCATTTCCTGTCATATCAGAATAAAAGGCAAAAAGCCCCCACAAAACTGCTGTTAAATGAGAGCTTTTCTTTCCTGCAATCTGCCATACCCATGACCAGAGAAGACAATACATGGTAAATATCTTCGGTCAACAGCCATTCAGCTTTCAACATTTCATATGACTCTGTGACAGCAAACATACACACACACACACACACACACACTCACAGAGAGAGAGAGAGGGTGAGAGAGAGAGGGACATTGCCCCATGAATGTGGAAAACTGAATGCCACATTTTTTTTCTTTGTTGAATGTTGAAAATGGCAATGTTGTTTTTCATTGAGAGATAAACACATTCAGAACATTCTCTGAGGTTTTCCAAAGCTGTGTTTCATGGTGCTGTGATCGAGCTTCAGTGGATGATGAGAGTGAATGAGATAAAAAGATTTTAATTATGAGAAATAGTTGGATAAGTATTAATTAGTTTCTCTTCATCAAAGCCAGGCAAAGGGGCCTCAATTGTTGCTGTCAATCAAAGATGATGTAAGTAAACCAGTGAATGAGACTATGCTGACAAGAATACAAAGAGAAAACTTCAACTCTCTCTCTCCTTTTAAAGACACAATTGTAAAGGCTTAAAATTATCTGGAAATTGAAAATATCCACTTGTCTGTGATTGTGTATAAACTTTCATTTGCAATGGGAAAAAACCTTAAAAATCCTTTTAGTCTGAATGGATGCTACTGAAAGCAAACAGCCTCAGTCAGATCATAAGCCATTGTGCCCCTACACTGACCTCATGGTCCATTAACAATATCAGATTCAGAATTATTGCTGCAGTGCAATGCAATGCTTATTTGGTAACCTCAGTCACATTTGTCAACCTGAATACCCCAGCAACACTTTGCCTTGTGATTAACTTAATCAATCAACAAAATTGCCACTGCCACTCATTAAATTTATGATGATGAAATATCTCCTGATCCATTTTGGTATACCATCTAGCGTTTTGAAAATGCTAAATATACACTGTTACAGTATACGATGAAATGATCCAACCAACCAATAGGAAGCAGAAACTGGAAGACCTACCAATACCAGTGTACTTACTGAAAAAAATAGAGAGAGACTAGAACACAAAGCACTGTGGGACAATCTTTGCATTATCTTAGGTAATCCCAGACATTGTGCAGTCATTGTGCCCTTGAGCAAGGCACTTAACCCTAAATAGCTCTGGGGGAGGCTGGAACTGAGGTACTTGATAGTTGACAAATGTAAGTCACTTTGAATAAGAGCATCTGCTAAGTGCATAAATGTGAATGCAATAGTTTAAGTAGGCTAATCGTTTTGGTGGTGGGATCCATTTCTGTTTGAAGTGTTTAAATGTTTAAGGAAGCACGTATGTGAGCTGTGAAATCGGTCCTTTCATTAGAATCTTGTCCCGCTTCACCAACACTATTTTCTAATTAAAGTACTACAAAAATCCCCCTACTATGATGTAATCAAACATTAAACCAGCTATGTAATTTACTCATGAATCTTGGATTGTAAAAATCTATTTGTTCTGTGAGACTATGCTGTTTAGTTTCTCATACAAGTCTCACAGTACACCTTCATTCCACTAAAAAGTGAAACCAGGACACCTCCTTTGCATTTGTAAGAATGGACATAAATGCTCCCAGTGAAGATAATTTTTACATCCACAGATATATGTTCCATCTGACCCAGCTGTTTAACCCGGAGGAGGTTCAAGGCAAGGAAAGCATATGACTGAGTTAGTGGCTATCTGAGGTGCACTAAAAAGGCTTCAAAGTCTGAACTAAATTATCTGGATGGATTTTAAAGTGGAGTCAGAGATCCTTCGCTCATGTAGAAGACAAGTTTAATAACATAAATGTCAAAGGATTCTTTTTTTGGTTGTTCTTTTCTTTTTTCTCTTCTCAAAAGTACTTTTTAATGGCAGCCTATAGGTAAGGGACAAGAAAGCAATGAATCATGCATGAAAGTTCCATTTTTACATCAGGTGTGCTGAGATCAGAATAGCATGCCAAATTAAGTGAATTAAGAAGATATTAAGACATGCATCATCATATATGCTCAAAAGAAAAGGTTAGTTTAAATTGTGCTGCATTCTACACAAATTTACATTGTGGTGTCAGGACTGGTTTCACTACTAAATGCTTTTGTTGTTCTCCCATTAACCTGCAGCCATTAAATCTAATTTCCATACATAACTCTGTACTTTCACACCTTTCACGAATCTCAAATCCCTGCTGAACAGAAAGTGAAGTCACTTAGTACACCCCTACACAAGTTTACATTTTAGTCATAAGACTGTAAATGTGTTATAACTATGTTATAAACACACACCTAGACATTATATTGGTTTTATTAATAAGTGCAAAAACATTGGCTTTGTTATTTCTGTTTTAAACTATGAGTCATTTAACCATAAAATGACATTTCATTGTGATTCATGCATATTGATTTCATATCTGCTAAACACTTACATGATATATATGATGTGCCCTCCAGTTAAGGAGTTTGGGGGATTAAACAAGTTTCTGAGACAAACAAATCTCTCTCTCTTTCTCTCTTTTAAAAGAGACCCTGGGGCAATGTAGCCAGGCAGGTGACAGAAAATACATATCAGTACTGACAAAAAGCCTCTTGTAAAACAGACATGAGGGGAAATATAACAACATTTCTCCCAGAAAGTACAACAATGGTAGCAATAAACAAACATAATACAATCAAAATTACAACTTTATGTAGGAAAAAGAGATAGATGTATTCCTCAAGATCAGAGCTGTCCTGCAGCATACAGCTGTGTTTATGTCAGTGTTGTGTATTTTTTTCCTTTATGGCAGTCTTGCCACTCCCTCGTGAAAGTATGGTCTAACACACCTCCTCACCTCCCTGTTTTCTGCTTTAAGTTTCTTCCTGTTTACATAAATAAATCTGTAAGCAATGGAAAGATTGCCTCAAGCTTTTAATTGGTGTAATTGTGTGATTGCCTAGTATCTCTAAAATGTCATGGTGTGTGTCTCACATAAGAAAGCAAAACACACCTAAATCTAAGGATAGAATTTCACACTGTCTCTCACTCTTAAATCATACTCTTCACACTGGCTTCAAAACATACTGCAAGATGCTGCTCACACAAATCTGTGTTGCAAGGGCAATCAAGACAAGGCTAGTTTATCAGTATGATAAACAAACAAACACATGTTCATTGCTCTGATGTTCTTCCTCATGGTAAGACAGGTTATGTAGAAATGGTCTGCTGCTCTGTGTCTGTGTCCTCACACTTGACTCCCACTCCTATGCCAATATCATCCAGGCACCTTTGTCTCAGGCATGAGAGCAACATCCAACAGACATTTCACACCCAAGGCTTACAATGGTTTGACAGTCTCAGCACAAAGTGACTGTGCCTGAATGTTTTTGGAAATGGATCTGTGTCTGTATCCCCTGTAGGCACATAAGTCTTTAACAGAGTAGCAAGTCAGATCATTTAGCATATCAACACAAAAGCTTAAACCGTCCTGGAATGTTTGATATTGAAGTCATGCTATCTGACTTATCATCTGTACATGCACTAGACTTCATTGAACAACTGCGGATGTATTATACAGGTATGACTTCTGAACACTGAATCAGTGTGCATGTACCTGCTCTCTTTTGGGAGCTCCGTGTGCAGTGAGTCCTTCAGACCTTCTGAAATCCATGTGAAATTGGGATGTGATGAAATCCCTTTGAAAAGCGTGAGGAGAGCAGATAAGGTTGAAAACATCACAGTAACGAAGGACATTGAGATGAAAAGGTTTGGCTCATGAGCAGGGTGACCGAGCAAGAGAATAGCATTTGTGTGTGTGTGTGTGTGTGTGTGTGTGTGTGTGTGTGTATGTGTGTGTGTGTGTGTGTGTGTGAGAGAGAGAGAGAGAGAGAGAGAGAGAACTACTCTCAGGCCACTTCAAAGGCAAATTTGAAGACTTGAATAACTGTTGTATCCTGAGGACAAAGAACAGGTCAAGTCAGGTATGTAAGTTGTACCATTTTCTCTCTCTCTCTCTTTCTCTCTTTCCTTCTGTTTTGGTTTCACTTTTTGTCCTTTTATCCTTCTCTCCATGTTAAAACTCCTTCAATCAAAGGCAAAGAGCTGAAGTGAAGCACTCTAGTTTGTGCAAAAAACAGTCTACACTCCAAGATGCAAAAATTAAGTCCTCTGTTAAATCAGTATTGTCATTATAACAGCTGGGATATAATAAACCTCTTTAG
>JAIFZK010000019.1:9195000-9210000 GCA_027481765.1 Tenualosa thibaudeaui | reverse complement strand
TTTCTCTCTCCCTCTCCTCTGGTTGTTGTAGCAGCTGAGTTACAGGGAGAGATGTCAGTTCTCATGCTGAATCAATCCCTCATTCTATTCCATTAGAGTGATCCACTCAACATGGGGCTCAATCTCTCCTCACCGTATGCTTGTTGTCCAGATAAGGATTAACAACAGAGACAGCGAGAAAAGAGATGGAGAGAAAGGGGGGCGGGGGGGATAATGCTTCGTGTACATTACTTTAGGATGGCTGGGGTGAGTTGTGGGGCTGTGGGATGGGGGTAGATGGGAGGTGGAAGAGTAGATATAGGGCGGTGGTGGGGGTAGATGGGAGGTGGAAGAGTAGATATAAAAATGTTCATTCATATTTGATCTGGAGCTTGTGGTGACTGAGCACTGTGTATCAGCATTCACATAGGCCCAGAAGAGAGAGAGAGAGAAATAAGTGGTTGAAGCAGAAGAAAAGGTAGCTGTGCTCCTGTGCTGAGTGGAGCGGCTCTGACCTGTTATACATATGCATAAGGGACACCAGCTGGCCACACATACGTGCCACCACCAACCACATCACAGCTACAGTTAGCAAGAGGAAATGGTGATTTGGCTGTGTGTGTGTGTGTGAGTGTGTTTGTGCACATGTGCGTGTGTTTGTGTGTGATTGTTGGGGTGATTGTCAGGGGTCTAGGAGTGACATACTGCTTGGCTTATTTTAATCTTCAGCCCTGAATCCACTTTAAGGAATTTTTGGGCTAATTTTAGTCAGCCCCTGTGGCTATTGACATTCTCTTGTCTGTTTGTGTGTGTGTGTGTGTGTGTGTGTGTGTGTTTGCATACATGTGAGTGTAAGCATACCACACACACACACACACACACTGGCTGCCCCGTTCCTGCTCCCAGTGATGGTGCCGTGAAGTGGTGAGGGACGTCATGTGAGTTGAATACGAGCGCAGATTATTAATGAGCCTCTGCTGGCATGGAAAAATCATTGCCACAAAAAGCCTCAGCTGTCAACCACACCTTATCCATTCCTATCCTTTGTCACTGCTCACTAACTTGTTTTTTTGTGTGTGCATGTGTGTCTGTGAAAGAGAGACAGAGAAAGAAAGGAGAAAGAGACACAGAGAGAGAGATAGAGAGAGAGAGAATGTGTATTTCAAGTCAACCGGATGTTTGAATGGGCCATTTTATCTTTCACTCAGTGTGACTACATGAAAACAAATAATTCTACTTCAGCCTGATTACTCACCTTACTCCGATTGGGAATTGTCATAATTTGAGAAATCTCATTAAAATCTGATTTTAACAAATCTGATTAAATGAACTGAAGTATCCGATTCCAACCTGATTATTCTGTCATGTAACCACATACGTCAGGGATAGGCTAATGAACGATGGTAATAGGGCCCCGACAGAGATGGAGAAGGGCCTTTACACCTTGATAAGTGCAATATTCACTGATATATGCAGGCTGTGGAGTTCATTATCCTGTTTATACCATTGTTGCCACATCAGTGCTATACAGTTTTGCTAATTTCCACATTAGCAAAACTAACTGCAGAACTATTTTTTTAGGCCACACATTGACTCATTCAAAACTGACCAGGATAAACTGCCATTACTAGTTCTAAATGGATAGCTGCCATGGTCAAAAGCGGATTGTTCCATCTGTCGCTGGCAAGCGCTGCATCCAAAGATTGTATACCATCTTGGCTTTTGAAAATCCCATACTCCTAAATGCAGTGTAACAGACTTTAAAATCATCTCTGTCACAAGTTACAATGTTGCTGTAGTGTGAACGTCGTTCAAGACGCTTCATTTTAACCCTGTGTTAGAATGACAGTTCCTTTAAACTTCACAGCGAGTTGGGCAAGTTGATAGGCAGTGTAATATGGCCAGAAAAGTGGAACTACTTCATAGGTGTGTGATTACCTGAAAATAATGCACATTCTAAATAGCGTGTCACAATAGGAAATTTGATCAAGCAGCAGTATACATGAGAGCAAACATCTGGGAACTTTGTCATTGTGGTGTGGTTAACGCCCCTTAGCAGGATAAGGAAAATAGAAGCTCACCACTCATTTGAATGGGAATGAGGGGTAGCAGTTACACTGAACCCCTTCTTTTTAATTCACAGGGCATTAAACAATTTGATAAACATAACGTCTAGCCATGCACCATTGGTAGATCTACCATTGGTCTTACACTTGGTAAGTTTGTCCGGTTAGCTTGCTAACAGGCAATTTGGGTTTAATCAGTGTACACAGCAAACTGGCTAACCTTACTTGTTGAAAATAAGATCATATAGACATGTTAGAGTGTGAAAGTTGTCATGTGGATAAATGTAGCCAAAAGCATACATAGGTGGCATTTCAGGGTTTGCCTGCTACAAACCAGCAACAGTTTGTTTGCAAACAAATCAGTTCTTTTTTGAATGAATCACGGAAACTGATTTTCCATGACCAGCTCTCATTTGGTCCTTTTGTCAATATTAATAACCCATATGTTAGGTCTGCATCAGACCTGGCCACAACCACGCCCCCTCACTCCGCCTCACAGACTCTCAATCCCTCTCCCCGTTCGCACTCAATTCCTAGGTCACGATCACCTTCACCTGTGTATCAATTGGTGTCACCTGGTCTCCACTCTATTTAAGCCCCCTCCCCGGTTTCCCTGTGGTCTGGCCTCGTCAATACTATCGTTGATGTTTCCGTCACTGTTTCCTAGGACTATTCCTGTGTCAGTCTTATTCCCCGCGATCTCCCGTGTTACCTCGTGCTGTTCATCCCGCGTACCCAGACTTCCCTTTTGGTATTGTTATCTCCTGGTTTTCCTAGTTAGTACTTTTGTGTTTGTTTCCTAGTTCTTCTGTGTGTTAGTATTCTGTTTTCCCTCCGCTATAGTAGCGGACGTGACTTGTTAATTCCCTGTTGTTTTCTGTTTAATAAATAATTGTCGTTTAATTGTCGTTAAAATCCTGCCTCAGCCCCGTCTTTTCCTGACACCATTACAGTCAGACTGTTTGTCCATTCCCCAATTTCAGAGAAAGCTTGCCAATCATGTGCCATTGTCTCAAACGTTCTTGCCCATTTAGCCAATGAAAGACAATAAAACATAGCAACCGTTACCATAAGAATGGAATTGTCTCAAACGTTCTTGCTCATTTAGCCAATGAAAGCCAAGAAAATACAAAACAATAATGATTTGTGAACGATAGGAAGTTTCTGACTATAGTTAACTTGAAGTCAAATTGTGATAATGGTTGATATTACTGTTACAATGTTTTGTGCACATAACACAGCCCAAAAGCCTAATGCATTGAAATATCACACTGGGTATTGTGAAAGTAGTTGCAGTGAAAGAGACAAATCAATCAGAGAATGACTTGTTCATGATTTGCAGGTCTCGTTCTTTTTCACTGTCATTCTTTAAGTTGTGCACAGGTCACATCATTAAAACAAACAAAGGTCTAGATACATATTGCACATGTAGGTTATAAAATGAAATTTTCGTGAACCATAACTGTCAATGGGCACGTAAGACATTAGCTTGCAAGCAAGCTGCTAGCATTATACTGGTTAGCAAACACAGCATGTCAAATACAATGTTACTTATTTGAAAGTCACTGCATGAATCCTCCTTCTATTTAGAACATAAGACTAATGCCACAGTATGCATCAGTTAATAAATAGGAATAATTTGTCATACAGACGATGTAATACCAAGCCTGGTGTGATGTTGGCATGTTAGCACCTTGACTCATTGCTCATTGAGCCATGACAAACAGGCAACACTATTTATCACCTGGTAAATCTATTTGCTGAGAGTTGAAATTATGGAGCAATTTAAATGTCTGTTGTTTTCTTGGAAGTGGGGTAAATAGTTCATTAGATAAGTACAGAATTCAGATTATTCACTGGAAGTTCCACCCCTTTTTGTTGCTATAGTAGCGGCCCCAGGAATAAGGTGGATAGGGTGCTAAGGTTTCCACTCATGAGTTCTATAGGGTGCCATGGTTTCCATACATAAAGGAGTTCTATAGGATGCTATGGTTTCCCCTCATACATGAGTTCTATGGAACTCCGTGTTGTGAGATATATTTTACTGTGGTCAGATGCAGTCGTAGCCTGTTGCCTACCAAATAATTAAACATATGAAGTAAACAGAAACTTCAGTAATGATTTGCTTTAGGCTAAGGCCTACAATGTAACTAAGTTTTTTAAGTACAGCTCAAGTCCATGAAAAGTGAAATGCATTTTTTAACTTGATCACTAGCAACTCAAATGTCTGACAAGCTGTAACCAGCATGCTGAGTTAGCTCTTTCTGCTTTCTGACACAAATGAAGGTGGTTTTCATGCATGGATGGATTTATTGGACGACAAAGGTAAGAGACGTTTATATTTGATTTAAATTAGCTGTGCTCAGCCTTCCAAAGTACATAATGCAACATGATACTTAACCCATTATCAAGTATGTGAGCTGGTTTACTGTCATGGAGGGAGCAATGTTAACAGCTAACATCACACAGCTAAGCTGTGATGTTAAGTTATGGACTGCATGGTTAAAAAGTTGATTGTGGTTTTGTGCTCATGGTTTACCGCTTTTAAGTATTTGAAATACGCTGTGTAGTCTTGGTGTAGCCTTGTATCAGACATCCAACTGTAAAATCAATCCGGTGCCTCTAATTTCAACAGCACTGGCACAGTGAGCACGATTAACATATGGGGCTGTTATTCTGCACCAAGACTGACAAAGTCATCAGAGAGACTTCAGATACAGTATTAGGGGACCAATAAGGCCTATGTAAAAGCATACAAAAAACAACATGTCATGGGATCTTTAATGAAATAACAGCAAAACCAATCCAAAGTAGACACCAAAAGTAACAGTAAACCAATACCAAAGAAGACAACATGTGTGACAGCAAAACCAATCACAAAGTAGACAACAGAATACAACAGAAAAACAATGCACAGACGTTTTTATTACAGTAAAACTTTGACCAATACATTTTAACATTTCATGCGATGTGCGATGTTACACAGACCATGACATGTTTGAACACATCTTCAGTCAACATAAATGTTTGACCAAGATGGAATTTGGAACATTTGGAACCACATACATTTCAACTGATATGGAATTGCCCATAGGTGAGAGAGCTGGGACATGTTGCTGGTATATTTGTAAGTAAAGATAACTCTGTTGCTCATGTAAACTATTGCGAGTATGTGAGCGCACTTACAGCAGCTCTGCACATCCTGTTCCTGACTATCTGCACTCTGGTGTGTAATTATGACTGTTTGTAGCCTCACAACATACAGTTAAAATCCATTCTACTCAATTAGGGGGACTTCAAACCTGCCACAAAACCTTGAAATTATTATCTTGACTGCTCCAGTGGAATCGTTTTTATGCACCTCCTATCCAAAATATCCCTTTACCCATCAATAAGCTCTGCCCAAACATTGTCCCAAGGTTCCACTCAAGAGCATATATTTGTAGTTCTAGAATTCAATCAGAAGTATGAAATTCAGCAAAATTCTAGCAGTATACTAAGGAAGTATCACTTGCGGAATTGCAGGAAGCAAAAAAAAATTCTCCTTTTCATTTGGAGGGAAATTGTTCCCACAGATTGAGACAAGCTGAGCTAATTCACTGAAACTGTGACAGAATGCAAGAAAATCAAATGAAGTTTGATTCAAAATCAAAGAAAAAAGTGAAATCCCTGTCTGTCTGTGTGTGTGTGTGTGTGTGTGTGTGTGTGTGTGTGTGTGTGCGCGTGTGCGAGAGAGAGAGAGAGTGTGTGTGTGTCTACTGCATATGTTGCATTTGCAGAAGAGCGCCTGCTGGCAGTGAGTGGGGAGGAGGCATCCTTCGTAGCATTCTTGAAATAGCTCTCAATGGCACAGCTCTGTGCATGTGCCAAATTACACCGCAGTGTGCAGCTAAGTACAGATACACAGTGATATAATTAATCATTCACAGGTAGAGGACATCTCAGGGTAGGGACACTGCATTTATTTCTATCCCTCAAATTTCTTGTCTCTCTTTCACACACATACACATACACAGTCGTGCAATCAACCTACATTCAACTCTGTTTACATAACAGATCCATCATTATAGCATTATAGAAGACCTCATCATAAAGTGAGCTAACAGGTCAAATTCTGTTGATACAAAGGAGTCTCACAGTGGTACTTCCCATGCATTACAGTAAGTAGTATAGCAGTACGCCATGTAGGAAACAGCCACTGTTATAGTGTGATTTTGCATCGGCACATTCCTTCAGTTTTCACAGACACAGAGAAATACACATTCAATCACTGCATTTGCCATTTCTATGTATTGCCAGAGGTACACCAATACATGAAAACTTATATATATATATATATATATACATACATATTTATTATGCGTATTTATAGACAAACTTAGATTGATTGCCATTGCTACAAGCACGACAAATACAGCACATAATATTTGTAACAAAGTTGATCTATGCCAGACTGTAGAACTGAGAGACTGTGTTTTGTTTGAACTTGTTTCTGTTTTTGTGTTCACCACACATTGATTGCCACTGACGTGTTGCTGGGTGACAGCATGTGTTACAGTTACGGCAGCGGTAGTCATTCTGGGTGAAGTATAAAGACTTTTGGCCACTGTAGTGCATTTTGCGGCAAATGTTGCTAAGGTGGGTGCAAGTAAGGCACACTGTATGAAGAGTTCTGAAAAGGTGGACATTGTATTGAGACAAGTGTGAAAATGAACTAACATAACAAAACTCCAAATTACTAATGCTGTCGTAACTATACCACATACAGTCACTCAGGAAGAAACAGTGGCAGCCAATGTACAATGTCCTGAAAAACAGAAACAACTTGAAACAAAACACATAACGCCCAACATTCTCCTAGTTTGACATAAAACTCTATGCTATGTCTCATTACAGTATATATTATGTACTGTACAGGTTACATGTTACATATACAGCATATTTTGAGTGAATATTGTGACATCAAACTAAGTGAATCTGGCAATAGGTGAAAATGGGTTAGCCTACACAATGAACGAATGAATATTTCTCCGTGTCTGTAAATTAAAAGAACTGCTGTACTGCAACTATGAAGGCTCCATTATGTAAAACTAACACAACAGTAAATATTAGAATATATTGTCTGTTGTCTTAATTATATACATACTCATATATATATATATATATATACTTTTAGGTTTTGACTTTAAAGTTAACAGTTTTGAGAAGAGTACCTAAATGTCTGAAAAATTTGCTGTAGTTGTGAATAATTTTGTTGGAGGTGAAGATTGACTAGTAGAAGTATTAATGACTTTTGAATGAAGTGGTAATTGAATGCATTTGTATAAAAGCAATGCTAAAGAGAACACTGTTCACTGGCTCCCATAGTCTATGGTTGTTGTGAAAGTGTTAAGTGTCCACACACATGACCCAGCGCGTATTAGAAGTACACACACACACACGACCCAGCAGGTGAAGCTTTGTTATCCCACAGAATAACTGAACAATGCTCAGTGCTTTTCTCCATAGTATGCCATTCAGCCTTGAGATCTCTTTTCTTGTGACTTGAAAATGGCATCCATTGTTACTCAAACAATTTTGTCGGTTATGATTCTCAGAACAACCACTCTGGAAATGTTGCTTCTTTTATTTAGTAAACAAGAAGTTATGGTCCCTGATTGATTGTCCTATTATGATTCAGGTACAGCACTTTAGGACACAAAACTCTGTGTTTATGTGTGTGTGTGTGTATATGAGAGAGAGAGATGCAGCTTTTTTGTTAGGCTGCATCATACTGGCATGCTGTGGGGTTTTGCATACAGTGGAGGGAAAGTTATGAAGCAATACCTCTGCCGAGCCCGAGCTAGCTTCCGGAATACTAATTTGTTATTTTCTATTAGAATGATTTTTTGGCATTCTCTCCTATCCGGCAGCTTAGCCAACATCCCCCTCTCTTAACACCCCACCACCACCTACACGCTCCCTAAACTTCTCGCGTCTGTTTTTGCAGTTCATATTGAGGAGCTGACTTTCATTTCTGTACAGGAGAAGATTATATATTTAGAGAGAGAGAATAAAAGAGAGTAAAGGAGAGAGAGAATGAGAGGGGGGCGTACATGGAGGGGTGGCAGAGAGAAAAGGTTAATCTTATCGGAAGACTTTGTGAATAAAAGTAATTACCCTGAGCTGAGGGTCGGTAACAGGGATAGGAGGCTGGCTCTATGGGTGCTATCATCATGGACTTGCTCTTATCAGTAGGAGAGGATGAGCTGCCAGGCCCCTCTGCTCTGCAGGTGGTAGCATACAAATGTGGAGGTCTGTCTTGTCCACACAGGGCGTAATCGATAGCCACGGCCAACAGCGAAAAATACTGGCTCTGCCTTTTGTGTGATTTTGTATTTGTGTGTGTGTGTGTGTGTGTATATATATATATATTGCAAGTGTTTCTGCGTTTGTGCTTTTGTGTGTGTGTGTGTTTGTGTGTGTGTGGGCCTATGGAATGCCTTTATGCAATGCAAATAAATGACCTCTATCTCTTTTTTTCACAGCATTTTTCTCCATTCACCACCTCTCTATTTCTCTCTCTAGCTCTTCGAGAGAAGTGCAAACACAAACATACAGCCACACAAGAAAGTAAAAAAAACACACCTCACCTAGAACTTATTAAAGGTGAAATTTCCCATGGTGCACTGCAACACCCAGGAGAACAGTTGATGAATAGAACACAGAAGCGGAGGAGAGTTTACATAGGGAAAAAAGGCGTGTGAAACCTCTCTGGGGAAAAGAGACAAAGGTAGAGATAAATATAATAACAAGATCAAAAGAAAACACTACCTTCTCTGCTTCTAATTAAAGTGTGTGCTCAGGGAGATCAGCCGCACAAAGCCCTGGGACTCCATATTCTTATTTACCAATCAGTCTGATGCTGAGAAGAGAAAAGCATGCACAGAGAAGACGTGTGCATACACTTCAGTATTCACACACACACGCATATGCACACACACACACACACACACACACACTATAAGGAGGAGAGACAGAGAGAGAGAGAGAGGTGCAAAGTATTCTGCAAATAAATGCTAAACACCATTGCTTGAGGACACCTGTTATATGGAAATGTTTACAATGAGATTGGGACTAAATCTAATTTATCATTTCCTTTTTTTTCACTGCTCATATTGTAAGGGAGCTCTGGGGGAAGGCATTCACTTGTACACGTTTCATCTCATAAAGAGTTTTTCAGGGAGGTGTCATTCTATTATAAAATGCTCCAATAATGATCTGAAATCTTCTTTTAACCCGCATCAGAGGCACAGAGGTTCGATATGTAAAACAGTACACAGATATGTAAGACATTAACTTGGAGACCAGGATTGTTCAATGCTGCTAGAAATTTTGGAGGCAAGACTACCACTACACCATCATGGCTGTAGCCAGCATTGAGGACACCAATGCCATGACCTCTGTATTTTTTCAAACTTTTAGTTATATATAACTTCTCAAAACGAGAATGTTAGAAAACTGCAGAGGGTGCAGAGTGAGATACTTCTCAAAACAAGAGCATCTATGTTGGCAAAAAATCATGGTCAGAGTGTTTGCTATTTATCGAATGAGGGTTTTGAAAGCGTGATATATCACCGCTCACATTAACTTTTTATACTTGCACAACACAATAGTCACAAACAAATGAGCTGCTGGCATTTGTCTTGATGAAACAAAGAAACAATGGGTCTTGAGCTAGAATGAGAAGGCACTCTACAGCCAAACACTTCTTAACTTCAACTGTCAAAACTGCAGCTCCTGTCTCCACTAACCACACCCTCTCCCAAAAATGTCTTTTCCAAGTGGGAGAGCTTTAGGCACTGAGAGAGAGAATGACAGGGACATCAATTTTGATTGGGCTGTTTGGTATTTTGTGCAGACGTACCTTCGACACAGTCGACCTATATCTCTCTCTCAATAGGCAATTAATCAGTCGTAATGAAAGTTTCTTGCAGCTCAGTCTTTTAAAAAGTAATAGGCCTACGCATTTCACCATGTATGGTCACAGGACAGTGTAGCCTATGTACATTTCCACTGCCTGGGGCTGGTTTAATGACAACTGAGTTTAACAGTTCTTATATGTTATTCAAAGCTAGTATAATTTAGGTTAGGATGTCTAAAATGGCAGTTCGGAGGAATTCTTTGCAGCTAGATAGATAGAGCATTGTGATTGGTCTTACCACTGTTTTAACTCAATTTTGACCAATCAGCCATGTTCCAAACCATGTTAAAACCATGTGAAAACCATGTTAAAACTGTGTTTAAAATTGTGTTATAACCATGTTATAACCATGTCAAAACCATGATAAAATAAAAAGTTTACACTGTCTTAAAACTGTGTTAACACTGTTACACTGTTACAACCATGTTAAAATTTCAAAAAGTAGCTAAGCTGGCTAGAGTAATTGACTGTTGCTCTAGTGGAAAGATGGCTGCACTCTGGCTGTGTCATTACTCTCGTCCTGTGTCATCTGCCAGGCGGGACCCACAAGGGAATTTTGTGTGGTCAGTGAGGGATGTGTCCTCTGTCCTCTTTCATTTTTTGGGCACTGAATCTGTGATGAAATGACAACAAATAGTCAATAAACCATAGGTGTGTTTGCAATAAACAGCTTTCTCTCTCTCTCTCTCTCTCTCTGTATGTGTGTGTGTGTGAATGTGTATGTGTGAATTTTAAGTCCCCAGCTGTGAAAAGCCAACCTTCTCATGGCTAGTACAAAATGAGGGGGTGGGGGATGGAGTGGGCTGACCAGAGTGTGTGTGTTTGTGTGTGTGTGTGTGTGTGTGTGTGTTGTGTTTGTCAAGCCAAGGAACACACCAGTGTTAATGCCACAGGCATAGGGGATCAGTGTAGATGGCTTAATTGAAATTGATGAATGCTGTGAGTCTCAGAAGGTGAAATGATGGGATGTTCATGTTGATGTACATGATGTGCATGTACAGGTTCTGAATGTTGCTGTCTAGTGGGGAGTGATTGCTGTCTACCAGTGTTGATGGTGTGTGTTTACGTGTGTGTGTGTGTGTGTGTGTGTACCTCTATAGGTTGGAATATACTTTGTGTTCACGAAGAATACATGGCTGCCACATGTATCCTGTGATCTTTTGATGCGTGCACAAACTGTAAATCTAACATGACAGTGGAGTGGAGACCTCCGGTACCATACAGCAAGTGTTGGTTCACCGTGCAGGTGGTGCCTCACCTGGTCGAACAACAATTGTGTGTGTGTGTGTGTGTGTTGACAGCATTGCTGTGTGTGGAGAGTGTGCACACTCTTGTACACAAGTATATGTTTGTGTGTGTGTGTTGATAGCTTTGCTGTCTAGAGGGGATGATGGTGTGTGTGTGTGTTTGTGTCTGTTGACAGCATTGCTGTCTACAGGGGCTGATGGTGTGTGTGTGTGTGTGTGGTAGGTGGGAGCGGGTCGATGTGGAGCCAGTGCTGTGTGATCTGCGGGGGTTAACCCAGATCAGAGAGCGGATTATTCTGCGGGTCCTTTGGGGGGTCAGGCCAACAGTGCTGCTCCACAGGGGCCTCTGCCAGTATTAGACCCCTGCATCAGCACCCCTTCAGCGCACAATTCCCCTTCCACAGACCCATTACACTCGCTCCCTTTGTCTGTCTCTGCCTCCCTTCCCTCTCTCTCTCTCTCTTTATTTATCTCTTTCTCTCACTCCCTTACTTTCTTTTTCTGACAAATACTTTCTCTCATACATAGTTACTAGAATACACACATCCCCACCACCACACACAGACACATCTCCCCACCACCACCTCACACACAGATATCTCCCCACAACAAATTCCCTCAGAAAATATTCTTTTCTCTCAGTTTTTTCTCTTCTTCTCTTTTTTTTCTTGCCGTCTTTCACGTTTTCTTGCTGTCTCCCCCCTTCCATAACCTCAATCACCTCTCTCAGCTTTCCTTTTTTCATCCCCTACCATGCTCTCCAATATATAATCAGTCTTCCCGCGGACTTTGTGAAGTTCTTGCTTCAACCTCCACCTCCCATCCCAGCCCTCTGCTCTGCTCTTCGGCTGGAAAGGTGCCCCAGTGAGGGTGCGCACACAGTGCAATGAGACCCTCTCTACTGAGCCATGGTCCCTGAGGCCACTATTCTCCACCTCCGTTGAGTGGAGAATGAGCGGCAGCCCTGACAGAGAGTCCCAGGTCTACACCAAACACTGGCAATAAAGGAGACTGCAATGAGGGCCAACTCAATAGCATGTTGCAGCAGGACAAAGTGTCCTTGGATACAAGCACACACACACACACACACACACACACAAACATACACACACAAACATAACAAACATGTGTCTCGCTCAGGATCCAGGCATTAAGATGGAATGGCATTCTGGTTGGGTGCAGACTCAGTGAGGTAAAATAAATGGCACCTTTCTCAGTTGTGTCTTTATTCTGATGACATGCTTAGTTTGCTCTGGTGTCATTCACATGTAATCATATCTATCTCACCCCGGAATCTGAATTGGCACAATTCCAAAACTGTGTTAACCGTCTGTGTCATTTATACTGAACATTCCCCACAACAAATTCACTTCTTCTATTTCCCCACAAAGTCAAAGGAATTTGTTTGATTCATATATTCAGTTTCTCTTGGGGAAGGAGGGCTTAGTGGGGGCACTTGTTGTGAGGGAGTGTGAGTGTTTGTGTAAAGGGTTGGGCAAGTGGCTCAGAAATGTGTTTTTATCAGAATTTGTTTTGAAGAAGAAGGAGTAAACTGTGGAACTCGACAGGGTGCTGGTGTTTAGAACTAATAGCAGAGATGGACAAGAACAGACAAAATTACCCTGCAGAAATGGCCAGATAGAGACCAGATATTGCCCAGCTGGAAATTAGTTGGCTGTGAAGTCTGGAAACTTGAAATCTCATCACAGGCATGATCTATCTGTGTGCGTGTGTGTGTGCATGTGTGTGTGTGTGCGTGTATGTGCATGTGTGTGTGCATGCTTGTATGTATGTGTGTGTAAGTAGTAAAGTCTTTCTGTGAAGAGTGTTGTAAGTAGTCTCAGAATCACTTATATCGTTGCATTATACATTATAAAGCAAGGTCAGATGTGGGAGTGTGGATGAAAAACAGCTACTTGGATGTTTTGTGTGCAGTATGTGTGTACGTTTCTCTATAAGTTCTTCTGCCTGCGATATATATGTGATGCTGTGTGTGTGTGTGTGTGTGTGTGTGTGCACGCAAAAACACAGAAACGTTTCTGTGGCGAAAAACGTCCTCTGCACTGGACACAACACTAAATGAAATGGCACAGAGTGTCAAAGGGACATTTATTTCACACACACACACATACAGATGCACAACCTCTGACTAGCTTCTGACTTCCAGTTTGACATCTTATGACAGTGAAGTGTGTGTGGGATTGACAAAAATGCTATGAAACCTTGATTGATTGGAGGAGAGGGGGGTGGAGAAGGAGAGAGAGAGAGAAATAGAAGTACAGATGAGATGTGAAGACAGAAGGAAAGGAGGAGTGATAGAGGAAAGGGCAGAATTGGTGGATGTTAGAAGATGAGATGAGAGGAAAGGAGAGAGAGACAGAGAGAGAGAGATAGAGAAGATAGGAGGGGGAAGTGAAGGAGCCAGAGAGAGAGAAAGAATGAGCAAGAGAGTAAGAGAGAGGAGAGGAGGGGCAGAGAAGAGGAGAGGAGAAGAGGGGGCTCTCAATTTCAGTTATTTCTCTCCACTGGAACAGCTGCTAATTATTGGCGCTCTGGTTTTTAGTCAGTCTGTTTGAAGTCGAGTCCCGCGGAGCCCAGGGAGAAAGCTGACGGCCTGCACTATGTGTGTGTGTGTGTGTGTGTTTGACAGTGGATGTGTGTATGTTTCATAGTGTATATGTGAGTATATGTATGTGTGGGAGTGTGAAATGTGTTTTTGTGTGTGTGTGTGTATGTGTGTGTGTGTGTGTGTGTGTGTGTGTGTGTGTGTGCGTGGGTGTGTGTGTGTGAGACTGGGTTGTCGGAGTTGCTGAGAGGGTTATTGGAATATGGTGGAAGTTGACCCTACCAACCATGTCTCACTCCCCTTGAGACCTTGCGGGTTTTCCGGAGTTTTCTGGCGCGCCTCGCTGAGGTCATGGGAAAAATCAATCAAGCCTCTCAGCGGGCACGAAGCAACTCTCTCGTCTAATGAACATCATGCCACCCCACTCTCTTCCTGTCTTTCATCTTTTTCCCTCTTTTATATCCATTCTTTTTTCACCCTACAAAGTTGTATTTCATACTCTCTTTTTCCCTCACTCAAGTCTTCTCTTTCACTTCTTTTGCTCCCTTTCCCTTCATCTGTTTTTTTTCCAATTCTCTTGTCTTATGCCTCTCCCTCTTATCCCCCGTTCTTTTCATTCCTCTTCTGTTGCAGCTCTCTCTCGTCATCCCCCATTCCACTGCCCTTTACTCTTCATTAATTATTATCTATCCTTGAACCTTGAGCAAAAACAGCCTATTTCTCTCACCTCTCCCCCTTTCTCTCTCTCTCTCTCTATCTCTGTCTCTCTCACTCTATCCTCTTCCCCTCCCTTTCACTCTCCCTTTCCCTCTTTCTCCCTCACTGTCTCTCTCACTCTCTCTATCCCTCCCTCTACCTCTTCCCTTCCTTGGCATCTCTCCCATCTCATTCCTCTGGCTACAGGCCACAGAAATTGCCCTCTGAGAGTCTTCAGGACCTGGCGTGAAAAAGCAGATACTAAAATTCATTTTTAAAAACCCACAGCAAGAAGATCCAGTTGCATGCTTTTGTTCATGTGAATTTCAAAAGCCTCAGAAGTGCCTTATAAATGAGGGACTGCTAAATAATTCTCTATTTCTCTCCCTGGTCCTACATATGTACTCTTCCCTCCCTCCTCTCTGTCTGTCTTTCAATCTTTCTCTTCTTCACTGATTTAGTCTCTTTCTTTCATTCTTTCAC
>JAIFZK010000019.1:9182500-9185000 GCA_027481765.1 Tenualosa thibaudeaui | reverse complement strand
TTCTAGATGATTTCTACGAGATGATTTCTTCTAGTGGTAAGTCAGTGGCCCTAATGACTCAACTGTTCTCTGGGCTTTGAATTAGCAGTTACTTTTACTTCTATGCCTTTAAATTGCTGCCATTTGTACAAAGCTCCCGTGAATATGTGTCAGACAATATGTCTTCTGGTAACAACCACATTATAATAAAGTAGTCTGAGCAACAACAAGCTGTAATGTTATCAAAAGAAGCTGCACTGGTATATGTGACATTATTACTGTAAACAACTAGTAAAAGAAGGAAGTGAAGACAACAAACAACACAGTGAAAGTAAGGGGTCTTGTTGAGGACATAAAACCTCTCATTTTTTGGGAGCAATAGACAAAAAAAAAAAAAAAAAAAACGCTTCCAACATGTCTTTTTCACTGAGAACAGAGAGCTGTTGCCACAGCTGGAAACAGTTAGCCTGACGGATCTGTGTGCACCGCTCTGGAAAGCAAAACTTAGTGAGCGAGATGAAGTGCTCATCTGTCACCGACTAGCCATTCATTTCCTCTTCATTTCATCCAAGCCCAGCACATCAAAGGGAATCATTTAGCCTTGTTTTGGATTTTATGATGAAGAAGTTCTTATGTTCGCTGAAGGACTTTGAAGGTGTTTGTTTGTTTATGACATTCAGCTCTAACGATTTGATTCATAATGAGATTAAGCACGCATAAACAAACAAACAATCTGCAACAAAACATCAAGTGATAAGTCACACACCTCTGTCTGCCCAGAGTCTCTAATTGATCTCGTAACAGCCAGACACCTCTGACACAGAGCTCTGATGCAGAAACACACACAAACACAAATACACGCAAGTTCATACACACAAACACAAGCATGAACACACACAAACACACACCCATATGCACACACACAGACACTCAAACACTTAGTTTGCTTTGATATAAAAAGACATGTTTGACTAGATGTATTCTTCAGATTGACAGTCAATGTTTCTAGTTAATGTCTTGCAAAAAAGTTCCCGCAGCATTTCAAAAGCAAGCTCCAGTGTTGTCAGTGTTGTCATAGAGTACTTGTTTTTAGTCGGTAGAAAAATTTGTCTTTTGTTGACAAAAACATCTTTCAAAGATCTTACAAAAGCCCTTGTGTTCTGAAACCTCATATATACATATACATTCAAACTCCCACCCACACACATATACATACACACACACACACACCACACATCATTTTAAAGTATTGGCCTTAAAATCTTATTTAGCATTGTTAAGTAGTACATAGGTGTGCATTTGCTAACTGGTTCTTGTGAGAGTGCCAGGTTTCAGAAACCTTTTATCTCTCCTTAAATCTTTCTCTCTGTCTCTCTGACTCTCTCCGTGTGTGTCTGTGAGTGTGTGTGTGTGTGTGAGGGTGAGGGTGAGTGTGAGTGTGAGTGAGTATGAGTGTGTGAGTGTGAGTGTGTGTGTGTGTGTGTGTGTGTGTGTGTGTGTGTGTGTTTGTCTGTGTGTGTACAACATCAATGTGTACTGCTTTGAGCCTTTGAGACCATTTCATTAACACAATGGATCAGCTTGTCCTTGAGAGCTCCGATCATTTCAAATGTCAAAAGAACATCTGTGACACCAAATGCAAATGCAGATGATTTCAGTGACTCATCCACAGGCAATGGGCTGGGCCTGACTAAAAGCCCTGTATATTACACTACAGATTGAGAGGATATCATTAAAAATTGTTCCAAATGTTACTGTAATCCTGAATGACAAATGACACCATTAGGTATTTCATAAATGATTGAAGAACAGTTTCCTGCCTCACCTGAATGATACAAGGAGATAGAAAAGAGAAAAAGAGAGATTGTATGTGTCTGGTAGATTGTGAATGTGAATGTGTATGTGTGTGTGTATTAGAAAGGATTAGGAGTCACAGTCAGAATGATGCATCTGCTTATTTGTGTGTGTGTGTGTGTGTGTGTGTGTGTGTGTATGTGTATGTGTGTTTGGTGGCTGGGGTTAATGCAAATGTGACAGAGGCTGAGCGTCTGTCTGAGGGCTGATAAGATCAATAGAGGTGATCAGCAAGATGCCAATGACTCTGAGCTTCGAGTGAGTGAGTGAGTGAGTGAGTGAGTAAACTCGTCCTAATCCCTGTTGCCTGGCCTGACTTACTCACAGTTCACTGTCCCATCCATCACGGTGATAAACAACTCAGCACAGATCTCATAAACATGATGTAGTGTATATAGAAATACTGAAGTATGTGTGTGTGTGTGCGTGTGTGTGTGTGTGTGTGTGTGTGTGTGTGCATATGTGCAGGTTAGAAATTTATGTGTTGGTGTGTGTCTGTGTTTGATGTTTGAGTGTGTGTGGGGGGGAAGTGAGAGCATTATCCACGTACATTAGAAGAGGCATGCACTGCTTGCCTGTACGTAAAAGTAGAAAATATGCCACTGCTCATACACACACACACACACACAACCACACACATACACACACACACACACATACACACACA
>JAIFZK010000019.1:9162500-9172500 GCA_027481765.1 Tenualosa thibaudeaui | reverse complement strand
GCGTGTGTGTGTGTGAGTGTGTGTGTTGGGGGGGATATAGAGGAGTAGTGCTACTTAATAAGGGCCTGTTGAAAATACGGTAACAGATGAAGGTCAACTTGTTGTTTCTATAGAAGCCATTTCACTCTTGATGGGGCCTTTTGCCGGCTTTGTGCACAAAGAGGACCTCATTGTGTAAGTCACCTTGTGCTCCTCTGTGTAGTGAGCACAAGGAAGTGTAGGCCTTTTGAGTGTTCATTTTAAGCAATGGGAGCCCGCTTTGAAATACAGCTGAAAAAAAAAGGTGACCCAATGTGGGCCTTGAAACGTGTCTTTTCTTTCAAATGAAAAGCAGTCATCATTTCCTCCACAAAAGCCACAGGTTTTGTCAATTCTGGCTCCAGTTCTGCTTATCGATTCAGGTTGTCATGACTGCTCATATTGATTCCAAAACATTAAAAAAATAAAAATAAGAATAAAAAGCAGCTAATTAAAAAAAAGGTTAATTGGTGGGCCTTGTTAGTTAATATCCATCCTGCCTACCTGAGCAGCCTGACACACTACACTACTTGACAGGCAGAAACATTATAACACAAACACCAACAATTAACAGCAACACCCCTAAACCCTCTCGAACTTAACCTGAATGCACATTTAGGCCTGATAGGATGGACAGTGAAACTGGGCCATTATCTTTTTCACATTCTCTAGTATTAAATGACCTAGTCTAGTAATCATAGCCTCCCCCTCCACCCTACAGCATCCTCCCATAGTCTAGTAATCATAGCCTCCCCCTCCACCCTACAGCATCCTCCCATAGTCATTCACATACAGTACTCCTTCACATGCACCCCCATGCCCCCTGACACACACATGCACACGCACACACACACACACACACACACACACACACACACACACACACACACACACACACACACACACACACACTCACAGTAGCATGTGCTTTCTCTCTCTCTGACACACACACACACCACACACACACACACACACACACACACACACACACACACTCACAGTAGCATGTGCTACACACACACACACACACACACACACACACACACACACTCACAGTAGCATGTGCTTTCTCTCTCTCTGACACACACACACACCACACACACACACATACACACCCAGATGCTTGCTAAGGAACCTCACACCCCCACCGTGATGTACTCGCTCTGGTCCCAGGGCTGTTTATTAAAGATTAACAAATGCCTCCCCCTCTCCTCCTCTCCTCCTCCCCTCTCCCTCTCTATCCCCCTCTCGGCTGATTTTTTAGAGCATCTTGGCTCCCCCTGAGCCTCCCGCTGCTGTCTTCTCTTTCCAATAAAAGTGTGGACGAATCTCTCTCTCTCTCTGTGGCCTACTCGCTCTGCACTGATATTACTAATGCATGAGGCTCACCCCCCCCCTCCCTTCGCTCCCTCCCCAGCTCCCTTGTTCCCTCGCTCCCTCCTTCCCTCCCCCTGCTACCCGCGTTGCTCCCTCGCTTTCAGGGGATTCCCCTCTGATGCATCTCTCATGAGCCACTGACACTCAGAGAGGCCCTGCTTCACCTCTTCCTGGTCTCCTTCACTCTTTCTTTATTTCTTTCTATCTTTTGGACTTTCTATCTTTTTCTGTCTTTTCTTCCTTTCTTTTTTCTGTTCTTTTTCTTCATTCTTACTGTTTTCTTTCTTTATCTCTTTCTTTCTATCTCTTCTTTCTGTTTCTCTGTGTCCCTACATCTATCTGATAACTAACCCTATCTATGCCCCGTCCCATGTCTGTTGAGTGTCATGCATCCTAAACTTTCTCCCAGCCTCTTTCACTCTTCCCTTATTCTCTCTGTTTCGTCTACTTTGACATTTGTTCTATTTTTTCCCTTTTGCTCTCTCTCTCTCTCTCAGTCTGTCCATCTTCTACTGCTCTGTATTTGAAGCATTAAGTTAACTCTGTAAAGGCAACCCTTCCCTTGGACGTGATGTGACAGGTAAAAGAAGGCCACAGTTGTCATTGTTGTTGGCATTCTCTCTCTCTGTCTCTCTCTGTCTCTCTCTCTCTCTGTCTACCTTACACAACTCTCTCTCTTTCTTTCTCTCTCTAACGTTGCCTCTTTCTACTATGCCCTCTTTCCATTCAGCTTGACTACTGTGTGTGTGTGTGTGTGTGTGTGTGTGTGTGTGTGTGTGTGTGAACACGCTCGCTTCTCTTGGTGTGAGGGACAGGGTTGTGAAATGTAATGGGCAGCTCTGGAGAGCCTAATTAAAACTCTCCTGTCATCCGTGAATGTCCATCTAGCCCAGACACGCTGAATGGTCGGACACACACACACACACACACACACACACACACACTGAGGCTCACTCTAAACACTCTCAGAGACTTAGGGACTGTGAGGACTGAGAAGCAAGTCTGAAAAATGCAGCAATGCTTTCAGGAAAAATGTGTGTGTGCCACTGCGTGTGTGCTTGCCACTCTTCTCTTGGGTATGAGCATGTGTGTGTGTGTGTGTGTGTGTGTGTGTGTGTGGACTTACATGTCTGAGCCACCCTCTGTATCTTTCAGTGTGTGTGTGTGTGTGTGTGTGTACACTTGCACATCTGAGGCTCCCTCTGTCTCTTGGAGTGTGTATGTATGTGTGTGTGTGTGTGTGTATGTGTGTGTGTGAGAGAGAGAGAGAGAGAGAGAGAGAGAGTTTGTGTTGGAAGCAGCCACAGTGCCATGCCGCTTAACTCTGTGCCAATCTCCACTCCAGCAGGCCAGTGTTGAGCCCAGGAGACAGAAGACAGAGGAGGCGGGTGGGGGCAGTGTGTGTGAGTGTGTGTGTGGTGGGGGTGTTGAACGCCAGGGGCCCGGCACGAGGGTGCACTGAGCACATGGGCATGGCCTCCACTCGCCCCATAAGGGCCACGCTGCCAAAACATCATGCATATTTCAGTGGATGGTGCTTGCTTAAGTGCGGAAGATGATGATTTGTGTGTAAGCATGTGTGTGTGTATGTGTGTGTGTGTGTGTGTGTGTGTGTGTGTGTGTGTGTGTGTGTGTCTGTGTTATGGGAGGGACACACACACAAGGGCCTCCACATAGACTGTGACCTGTGCTGGAATTTTAAGGGTAAATAAGTTAGGAGGTAAGGGGAGTAAGAGTGACAGCAACACTTTCATACTCACCCAGCCTTTTGGAACATTTCTGTGTGTGTGTGTGTGTGTGTGTGTGTGTGTGTGTGTGTGTGTGTGTGTGTGTGTAAGATAGAATAAAATCAAATGAGAAAACCCTTATTCTGATGTGTGTGTGTGCTGTTGTAAGTTATTTGTTAATTGGCCAATCGTAGCATATCCTCTCAGAGTTTTCCTGCCCAGGAAAGTTAGAAGGCATGATGGGAGATGGGATCATCCACAGTTAAACAGAATATTTGTGGTTGTTCACAGAGCTCACGCTGTTTGCTGAGATGTTTTTGTTTTTACCCTCTGGGTATCTATGGTGATTAGAATTACAATTAAGAACAAACTATTAGAATTCATTAGAATTCACAGTAAGTTTGGCTTTCTTCTCTGTTTTGTGTCACTTAAGGCTCTTCTGCTCGCTAGGCTTCTGTGCCACTTAAGACCACCCTCAGAGATGTGTAAAATGATGTTTTTATCATTTCCAAGATTTTTTTAAGTAATCAAATTGCAGTTTGGTTGTTATTATCAAGTAAAAATAAATCAAATCAAAACAATCTATATGGAGTTGAACTGATAATAAAGTTTAAATAAATTGTATACATATAACTCTGTAAATTCGTCAGAAATGGACTTTGCACCTGAGCTGTTCATGTGTAGCAGAGTGTGCACCTCCAGAAGAGCCATGGTGAGAGACGATGCCTGTGGACACATGACTTACATGACTGTAACTGAATGACTGACTGAGTAACTGACCAACCGACTGACTGACTGAGTAACTGACCAACCGATCATCTGCATCATGATCTGATGGGACATGCATCATTTCTTCCATATATGGCTGAACACAGCACAGCACCGCACATCACTGCACATCACATGTCACGTGACCAGAGCAAGGTAGGAGATGACAGTTTGGCTATAGGCTCAAACTGGAATTAAGTTAAGCTGTTTTTTAATAGATTTATTACACTTTATAATGCTGAAGAATGCCCTATTCACTTCAATGGAACTTCCCAACGTTCTACGGTCTGATATATCTTGATAAAGAACTGTGGCTAAATATAACAGACCGCTGTTAAGGAAAGTGAAACAGAAAATTGCCATAACCAATAAGCTGATCTGTAAGTTAACGGACCATTTTTTTCGCAGAAGCTATTATCCATCTTAATCATAAAAATTACTGTGATAGCAATAACAAACATAATTCATCATGTTATTGACGTATTCAATAGGCAGCTGTGTAATAATCAGGATAACGTTCTGCGAGGTGGTCATTATTGTGAAATAACTCTCCTCAGAGTGATTCAAGCCCTCTGCAGGCGTCGGGCCCCCGTCACTCTGTCGGGAGTTATTCCACGATGATAACCGGCTTGCAGAACATCATCCCTTACATATATGGCTTCTTGCAATTATTTTGATAGTCAAGAGAGACAGGTAGCGTCTCTCCCTGCGCTGTACCACAGCAACCTCAGACTGTCTTTTTTTCTTTTTGTCTCTCTGCCACACACACACACACACACACACAGACCTTCTCACCTTCTCTATTTATACTCACATTCATACTCACATGTTTGTACCAGTCTCTGGTCTCTTTAGTCTCTTTATTCTCACACACACTCACACACACACACACACACACACACACAATAACAACACCAACAACAACTATAACAACAAACTTGCATTCACACTGAAAATACTCTCATGCACTCGGTTAGCACACACACGTGCCAGCACACAACACGTGTGTGTATGTGTGTGTTCGTCTTAAGGATCCAGAAACAGAAGAAATGGAGGGTTGTGTGCATTGTGTGTGTGTTTGTTTGTGTGTGTGTGTGCATATGTGTGTGTGTGTGTGTGAGACTAAACAAAAGTGGGCAAAAGACAGAGGACTTACACAAACTGATACAACCATGTGAATGAATGTGAGTACAAATATATTTGAGAAGTTGTGTGTACGTGGGTATGCGTGCATGTGTGTGTGTGTGTCTGCATGTGTTTACATGGCTCAGTGCTTCAGTCATCTTCCAGGGCTATGTGTATCTCTCCTTGAGACTGTGTCTGTGTCATGTCTGGAGATTGAGGGCTGCCTTCATCCCTGATCACATCTCCCTCTACCACTGAGTGCAGCTGTATGACGGGGCATGTCATGAGCATAAGCATGTCTCTGAACATAAGCTATCAGACAAAAACCCTTTGGTCCTTCCTAAGCAGACCTGGCAGATTGGGTCAATTTGGCTCACACACACACACACACACCCTTCCACATCTCTATTGTAAGTGAGCGTACATTAGCAATCACCTACAAGGTTGGTGCACATAGCCCAGAGATTTTGGTAATGTGTGGTCAGCTGAGAGACAAGTCTGTAAGCTGTTGCGAGAGATTCCCTGTGCTTGCCAGCTTTGATCCATCACAGATGGGGGCCAAACCTGCAGCCTTTGCACACACACACACACACACACACACACACACACACACATACACACACACACACACACACACACACACACAAACATACATAAAAAGCACATAAAATACATGCACATACACACACATCAAACAAATGCCCCTGCATCCACCCATACACACATAGCAATACTCATTAGTGTACACACACACACCTGCATGCACACACACACATTTCCTGCCATACTGCAGCCACCTGAGCCATGTCGACCCCCCCCCAAACACCCTGACACACACACACACACACACACACACTCTTCACCTCAGATATCACTCATTCATCCTTGTCTAATCTCCTCTCATCCACCTCTTTCTTTCTTCTCCTCTTGCTCGTTTGCCTGCTCTCTCCTCCATGTACTGTATCCACCCCTCCACGCCTCCCTTCTCCATCTCTCTCTCTCTCGCTCTGTCCTCCTCTCCCTCTCTCACTTCCTCTCTCTCTCTCTCCTCCTCTCCTCCTCCTTTTGCTCTCTCGCCTCATTCTCTTTTCTCCTCCTATTCTTCCCATTCTCTAGCTCGCTCTCTCCTCTTTGTATGATATCCACATTTCCAGCCCCCCCCCTTCCCCCTCTCCGTCTCTCCTTCCAGTACTGTCCTCCCTCTTTCTTCCTCCTCCCTTTCTTTTCCTTCAGCTCTCTGCTTGTTGTACCATGTCCACCCCTTCAGCCTTCCCTTTCTCGCTCTTTCCTTCTTCTTCTTCTTCTTCTCCTTCTCTTCTCACTGCTTTCTCATGCTCTGTTCATCCCTTATTCCCTTTCTCCTCCTCTTCTCCTAGTCCTTCTCTGGCTCATGTGCTCTCTCCTCTTTGTGCCATGTCCACACCCTCTTTCTTTTCTTCTCTCCATCCCACGCTCTCCCTCTCCCCCTCCCACTCTCTCCCCGTTCTCTCTTCTCTCTATCTCTATCTCTATTCTTCCTTCACCTGTAAATCTGTAATCCACTGAAGAGGGCCTGTTTTGTCATTTCTTTCCAGGGCAGTGTGAACTAGGGCAGGGTGGAGAAGGGGTTTTTGGGCGTACCTGTTTGTGAGCGTGATCGTAGGAATTGATGTGGTTGTCAAACTCCCGATGCTTGTGGTACTGCTTCTCGCATAACTCACAGTAGAAATTAGCCTTCAGCTCCTCCAGAGCCTTGCCAATGGCCTTCTCCTTCTCCGCATAGTCCTGAAGACAACAAGGGAGGGGGGGGGCCTGTTATTGTGTTATGTTTATTTTTGTGACACAATTACATTATCCAAGCATTAGTGTGGGTGTCCTCAGGCTTGTAATGTTTGTCTTGCGTCACTTCAGCTGGCAATATAAGTGTATATGTGTATATGTGTGTACATCTGTGTGTGTGTGTCTTTGTGTTTGTGTGTGTTAGCGTTTGTGTGTATGTGAGTGTGCTTTTATTTTTCAAAACTGGCCCGGTCTCAAATGTCTGCCCTTACAGACTCACAGACTTAGATACACATTCACGCTAAATTTGTGAGGGTTTAGGGGTGTCCCACTGTCAAAATCCGAAGTGCATGAGAGTTCTCTGCAGACTTTGCTAAAGGGCTTTAAGATGTGAAACATGAAAGAGGCGCACAAATGCTGGTAAACAATTGCCTTAAAACAGAAATGTGCTTGCAATAGGGTTCAGGGCTTAGGATTTATGGAGGACATTGAGACTGGGCCAATGTCTTTCCACTAAACTAAACTAAACTAAACATCTCCATGCAAGTTTTGTCCTCTGAAGTTCGATGCATGTTGACGGCCAGCACAGAGGGCCAGAAATAATTCTGCACCACAGTCACCATGGCAATGCAATTGATATTCCTCAAGTGGAAACGAGCCTTGATCCCGCCCCAAAAGCACAACACAGCCCCCCATTGGCTCCATAGCCGGGCGCAACAGCTTAATTCTAAATGCCGACTGAGTAGCACTGAGCCTGCCTCGACCCCTAGCTATCCGATGCCAGTGTTGGCCATGACTGTTGTTTCGGGAACAGTGCCTTTGTTCATATTCTTATGTTTCAGAAGTGTACCCTTTGAATGTTGAGTGTGGAAATTTAGTATTTGCTTTAAAAACACCATGACACTTGCATCAGATAACTTGTTTACAGTTTATCAAAGTATATTGTCCCTATCAAATAACTAAGAATGAGAATAAGAATGAACAAATAAATAGAAATACAACATGAAAAAAAAAAACAAGTAATTTTTCACCATTTTATTTTCACGTAACAAAACACACACAGTACACAGTACACACAGAACTCTTCTGTTATTCTAAGCATATGTCTATACAGTCCCCATGGATCCTCTTAGTACTTCTTTACATGACCAAGTTTCTCAGATATATGTATAGTTACTGTACAGCACTCTCTTCCTGTATAGCATGTCAAGTGCCTCAGGTGTGGGTATCCACATTGTTATCTGTGTGCTGTGGACTTGTACTTGTCTGTTTAGCTGAATTTGACTCCATCTGTTTGGCACAGATGTGTGTGTGTGTGTGTGTGTGTGTGTGTGTGTGTGTGTGTGAGCAGCCAAGCACTCTGCTCCTGTTCCTGCTCCTCTCCTCTCACATCACATCATTCGTACATTCGTCACTCTTCACTCACTCACTCTCTTTCTATCTCTCCCTCTCTTACTCTCCTTTTCTAGCCTTTCGTCTCCTCCCACCATTCTTCTTCACTTCCTCACTTTCCTTTATTTTCTCCTGTCTGATGATCCATTTTCCCACTCTCCCCCACAGCCTGCCTTAAAACTCCAATTTTGGATTTGTGTAGATGTGTGTGTGTGTGTGTGTGTGTGTGTGAGTGAAAACACTGCTAGCCACTTAGAGCATCTGTCGCTCTCATGCGCCCTTCTGGACCTGTGTTTGTATGTCTGTCTCAGAGAGAGAGAGAAAAAGTGTGTGTGTGTGTGTGTGTGTGTGATGGCAACACTGCAGCAGATGTTAACTGTTAATTGCCTTTGGAGCTCTTTTCCTTTGGCAGCTGGAACATGTGTCCTCCATTTAGTTCACTCTCTTTTCTTTTTAACACCATCACTGTGTGTGTGTGTGGGGGGGGGGCATATGTGTGTCTGTGCACATTATACAATATGGTACAGTATATTTCACATATGGATATTGGACTGGATATTCACATATAGACGCATAATGCATACTGTGCTCAGACATACCGGATACATAAATGTATACATACTGCATGCAAAAATGGAAATAAATGTATGGGAAGCCCTCCTAAACAAGCACCCACCTAGCACCAGTGCATCAGCAGGATGCTGTAGTTAATGCAAATCCCCTCATTGGAGGTGTACTGCATTTCCCCCTGCAATGTACAAGTGTGTAGCTTTTGTGTGACGGGCGGTGGTAGTGTAGCGATTAAGGAACCTGGCTAGCATGCAAGTAGCCTGAAAAGTTGTGGGTTCAAATCCCAGCTGCCACCGTTATGCACCGTCTGCCACTTAACCCCAAGTTGCTCTAGGGGAGACTGGCCCTGAACAATTGATAGTTGACAAATAATGTGCTAGCACTTTATCATTATAACTATCCATTATAACTAGTTAATAGATCATTAAGAAATTGTTAGTTAACAAGTTATAAATGACGTGTTAACTGTATGTTAATGATTTATAACTATACCTTATACATTAGTAATAGATCATGAACAAGCTATTAGTAAATTACTAATGACTTGTTAATACTTGTGTGTCAGTTAATACTATTTTAAGTATCAAATTTTTGTACTTTAACCTTGTTGTCTAAATGCATAAATGTAAACAAATGCATGATATTTGAATGTCACATCAAGAGGTCCCTTTATTACAATGCACCAGACCACAGAAATAACACACTGATAGAAATGTTTTAGATTAACAAGGTGAGCTTCACAATGACTGCATAATACAACATATCTGTCTGTACAACCTTACCTCTAACAGTGTGCTTTCAGAGCCATCCTCCAAATCAATCAACCAAATCAATCCTCCCAATCAATCACCTACTGAACCTAACTGCACTAAGAGAGAATAAACCCCTTAAAAACAGCAGCACTTTGCAACAGACTTGTGCATAATTCAGAAGATTAGAATTCAGGAATTGCAAGAGGAATCAAATGGAAATTGATCAAAATTATTTTATGAACTAAATGAATAAATTAAATAAAAAATAATTAATTACATTTCATTTTACATCCTTTAATTCATTTCACATCCTTTAATTTGAATTGCAACTCTGCATTCTGTTTGCTACTTCAATTCAAATTCAACTGAAATTCAGAAGTCATTCACAATCCTGCACTGCTCTGCTGTGATCAATTTTCTAGTTTGGGCCATTAGAGGAATTTTCACAGAGGAGTGTGAGTTTTCATTTGAGGTTGCATGCTCTCCAATCTGCCAGTGTAAAGCTGCAATTTA
>JAIFZK010000019.1:9150000-9157500 GCA_027481765.1 Tenualosa thibaudeaui | reverse complement strand
CTCTTTCTGTCTCTTGCTCCCTCTTTTTGTCTGACCTTTCTTCCATCCTCTTGACTTTTTTCATCCGCTTTCGGATTCCTTCGTTTTTTATTAATTTTACCTGCTCTGTATTGCTCACAACACCCATTTCTCTCACTTTGCTCTCTCCCTTCACTCTTTCTCACTTCTCCCTCGTTTTCCTCTCTCACTCTCTCTCCCCCTCTCTCTACTCAAGCCTCCCTCCCATTCTCTCTCTCTCTTTTTCTCTCTCTCTCGCCCTCTCTTTCACTCTGTCTTATATCATTCCACAGTCTGGCTATTATGGGAATAATCATTCTCTAATTAAGTGAAACTGTAATGAAATTATTTTTGCCTTTGATTTTGTTGAATGGGAGGGTAATTACGAGTACACACATTTAATTACAGACATAATAATCACACTAATCCGGATGATTAATTACACAAGCAGAAAATGAGTCAAATTTGGCTAAATTCATTTTTTTTCTCACTGTTTGTGTGCATGTGTGTGGTGTGTGTGTGTGTGTGTGTGTGTGTGTGTGTGTGTGTGTGTGTGTGTGTGTGTGCATGTATGTGTGTGTGTGTGTGTGTGTGCTTGCACACATTTAATGTATGCATTTGTATCACAGACGAAAGTTCCACAGATGTTTACAATACTTTTACCCACTTTGTGTAGATGAAATGAAGCATTCATTGAGAACTGAAGTAATTTTTGGGTAACACTTTATATTAGCACATAGTTGCGCCATTAACAAGCTGCTTATTAACATGCAAATTGATAGCATACTAGACATTTGTTAGTCACTACAAATCACTTATTAAAACCTTATTCTGCATGACTTTATTCTACCCATAACAGAGTAAGAATAAGGTCATTCAGAATAAGGTATTAATAAGTGATGTGTAATGACTAACATGACTAATATGTTATTAATCTGCATGTTAATAAGCTGCTACTTAATGGTAAATATGTGTGTGCTAATATAAAGCGTTTTGAAATATTACTGTTTCATGAAATGATTACATCTTCAAAAAAGATGTGAAATATAAAGTATAGAAAACAACTGTCTTATCTTGTAACTTGTAACAATGTGACTGAAAAAAAGAAAATGAGGGATAAAAGTTAAAGTATTAGAATAATGTTTTTAAACTAGTGCTTGTCACTCATTAGGCAGCACACTGATTAAACTGTTTACTTTTTGGAACAAATTATATACTATAATATGCACTTTTACAGTGTATATTATCTCAGGTTAATGTTTAATGTGTGGTTCTGTTCAGAACACACAAAAGGTTTTTTTTAATTACCTTCCTGTACTAATTTCTCTCAACTTCATGCACTGCGACAACAGAGCTCTAAGTAACAAAGAACAAACAGCTTTCCAGCCATCTGTAATTTACTTTCAGTTAAAGGTTTTAACTAAATATCTGTCTTTTATACTCCTTACATGTTTAAAAATATGCCCATCCGTTTTGCGTTTATGCAATTTTATTTGTGATTACCATTATTTCAGCCATCCCAGCATTTAAGGGATTATCTTGAGTGAATCAGCCTGTAGTTTTACATTACCGAGTACTGTTGGTGACAGAATTTGGTACAACGTAGACCAAATAGTGAAATGGCAACCAATGATGTGATGAGGGCAAGGAAGTTTCATTTTCCTGTGCCCCCATCAGTTAGTGTTAGCTGCCAGTTCGCAAAATTGCTCTACGTTGTACCAAATGCTGTTGGTCTCATGCCTATCTTGCTGCTATGTCCAACACATATGGCCATCTCAGTGCTGTGTATAGTGCTTCATCAGGACACACAGATATGATAAATATGTTATTCTTTGTTTTGTTGTTTGATTTAAGTTAGTGTGTTTCTAGGAATGTCCACGTGTGTGTATGTGAGTAGACATATCCAATGCCCCCCAGACCCCAGGAGGAAAGATGACCAAGAGGAGGGTGTATCTTGAGTTGTTTAAGTTTGGAGTGAATGGATTGTCAAATGATATATAATCTAACAAGTTTTTCCAATGGGTCATGGAGTGAATGGATTGTCAAATGATATATAATCTAACAAGTTTTTCCAATGGGTCATGTGTACAGTGTTTCTTGATTTCCAGTTCACATGGATTGTTTTCTTGCCGATAGTTAGCACAACGTGCATTACTTTATTGTTTGAGGAGCTTAGATTGGTTGCAGATGTATCTCCTAGTATGAATAAGGAAGGGGTTGCTGGGATGTGACAGACAAAGATGGTAGTGACTGTCTCTATGACGAAAACGAATTGATCGGCATGCGGTAAGAAACCCATTTTAGAACCCATTTTAGTTTCTGTGCGGTGAGGTGAAATCTGTGAAGTAACTTGTACTGTATTTGTATTTTTAGTCATGAGGTAGATGTTACATATTTGGGTCCAAAGCCAGCACCGGGACTAATGGACAAGTCTGATTCCCATTTGTGATATGGTAGGCTTAAGGTTTTTTCCATCTGTGATATATTTTTGCATATTTTGGAAAGAATTTTTTATGTTAATCAATTCCAGGATTGGTGGGGGGATGTCTAGGTAAGCAGTCTGGATATTAATTTTTGCTTGGATAGTTAATCTAATCTGCAGAAATTCTAAGAAGTGTTTACTCTCAATGCTGTGATTCTGGACCAAATAAGCAAACAAAGCAAGTATTTTGCCATGAATGATGTAGTGGATTTGCTAAATATTTACCTGATTAATGCTGTTTTGGAAATGTTCTTGCCTTAATCGATAAATCATAAATTGAGGGTGTTTATTAAGTATTTCATTGAGTTTAAATTTATATTTTCTTAGTTCATTCTGTGTTTCTTCTGATGGGCTTGCACCATCTATGGACAAAGCCAAAATTGCTCATGAGCTGTTCTATTGTTCTTTTGGATTGCCAGATACATTTGTAATATGATAGGGCAGTCAGAGAGATTTCAGAGTGAAGAAAAAAGAAGAAAAAATCTGCATCTGTGTTAGGGCCATTAGCACTGGCTATTGTAATAGAGGTGTTGTTAATTGAAATGGTTATAATGATAAAACATCCTTCTGGGTCTGTGATGGGGGTGTTATGTGTAACTGAGATTCTTTTGTTGATCAAAATACAAACTCCCCTTTGATTTGTGTTGTAATGGGCCGAATATAGGTGACTGAATTGTACTGATTTGTTACGGGTGTAATCTGCATCTGAGAACTGAATTTCTTGTAGAAGGCTTATGTCATCTTGAAGATTAACCAAATGGTTTAAGACTTTGATCCCCTTTGCCTGAGACCCGATCCCATGGATGTTCCAAGTCAGAAAAGTAAGAGATGCCATGTTATGTTTTTGAAGATAAAAATGTGTGATGAGAGGGTGGGCGGTGTGTGTGTAGGGGCGTGTGTGCAGGCATTTATAAAGAGGGGAGGGGGACCTAACCCTAGGGATAGGTGTGTAACACAGCATGTGTTGTGTATGTGTTGTAAGGGAGAAGGGGAGGGAGAGTGACAGATACAATGAATGGAGAGGTAGAAATCTTGACCTGGATTAGCGTCAGTATAGTAATTTCCCGTTTTGCATTATAGATATGTAATTCACAGAAAAATGAGACAGAGTGAGCATGAGGAAGAGGAAAAGAGAGGCAAAGGAAGAGAAAGAGGAGTAGAGACAATGTTAGCTGCATTAAGGCAATATGTAAGAGGGAGTGAAGTGTGAGTAAATCTCTATCAACCTAAATAGTGGCGTGGGCTGTGAACTACTATAGCCTCGTAGTGATATTGCAGTCACAGTAAAGTGTTCCACTGACATACATTTTATGAACTGACAGTGTGGGTTGTTTTCCCTCTTGCCTAAGTTGTTTCATCCAGTTTAAACAGAAGAAATAGATCTGAAAGTATTCCTGTAATCCTGTGTTTACAACAATATTCAGTGCGCCACTATGTTGGATGTTACCCAGAGTCCTGTGATAGTCTTAGTGTATCTCGCGTCCCCTGATTTGATTTGTGCTAAAATTCATTATGATAAGGATGCTTTTTTTCTGCTAGGCTATTATACTCAGTTTATCTCAAACAGAATGTCTGTTTTTCTGCAAGTACAACCTTGGCTTGGTAGAACGCAACAATGAGTACAATGACAAACAATTTCATGGTATGAAAAAATGATGTAACTACAGATCCTTTACCCATTGTGCAAGGAGATACACTTTCACATTTTTGTTGTGCTGTTTTAATTGTAAAAAAAAAAAACTGGTTTTACCCCACAATACAAACAGCACAACAGAAATGTACTGTAGAAGTGTTCATCATTACACAGCCATAAGACTGTTTCACAACCTCTGCTCTGCTCTGGAATCTCTTCGAACAGTATTTTGGCAGAAGGGGGGATGGGAAATTTTTGCTTGTGCAAGTAAAAGATGTATCCTCAGTCATATGGCAAATATTATAAACCTCACAGCTGACAGGCAATGTGGGTTTAATGTAAGATACTCTGCATACATACATTTACAAGGCAAATCCAGATAAATAACATTCATAAGTAAATGGCACACTATCTCAAGACAGCAAATGATGTAACCAGTTTGACACTGACTGGAAATCTGCTACCAACATGCATGCCAATCTGCTGGAGGTGTTTTAATGGTGTTCTTTCACAACGTGGAACCGCAGAATGTGGAATGGAACTGCAGAACGTTGAAGACTTCCCCATTAAAATGTGCGAACCTGCCCTTGCACTGCTGTAAGACTTTACCTCTCCTCCTTCATCCAGAGATGCTGAACCCTCTCAATATGTGGCCCTGGCTCCTTCATCCAGAGATGCTGAACCCTCTCAATATGTGGCCCTGGCTCCTTCATCCAGAGATGCTGAACCCTCTCAATATGTGGCCCTGGCTGTGCTTTGTGTCACGTTTTTTTTTTTTTTTTACAAATGGCAAAAAAAGCACAAAAATCACAAAACATTGGACATTAAACCAAAAAGGACACGTACAGGCTTTGCAATCCACTTCATGAGTCTTGATTTATCTTATCTCCATGTAACACCTATCACTTGCCCTTTGGTAAATGTCAGGCGGCTGTGTTGTACTCTTCGAATTATACTGGCTGTTAAATCACAAGCATGCCGCTGGTGTTCTGTGACTTTTATGTTGCCTCCTCTGTCCGCTTGTCTAATAAGCATGCCGTTCAGATTACATGCCTTTTACAATTGGTAATCAACACTTGCAATCCCTCTTGGACTGGTTTATGTGTCCTGGAAAAATATTGCCTCATTTATTAGCATAAAAAACTATACTTGAACATTCATGTATTTCAAATGACGTGTGGAACTCACTTTGCCTTAAATAACCCTGGGGGTTAATGTAAAAGCTTTTTAAATTTGACTTATACCATCATATATATACTTTTATGAATGATAAAAGTTCTCCATATGCTGACCTACATTGGGAATGTAGCAGACTATGTAGTTTGCAGTATCTGTAATCATGTTAGAGCTGTTTCTCTAGGTCTTTCTCTATTCGTATTTCACACAGGCTTCCGGGCAGCTCACATTAACTCATATTAAATTTGAATTAACTGCAGGGGATAATTTAATGCTGACTGTTTGCAATTTTCACTTTCCTTGATCACAGAATGTTGTCAGGGCATAATGATAATGTGAGTGTGAGTCTCTCTCTCTCTCTCTCTCTCTCTCTCTGTGTGTGTGTGTGTGTGTGTGTGTGTGTGTGTGTGTGTGTGTCTGTGTGTGCTCGCGCTCTCTGCTATGAGAGAGAGAGGGAGAGAGAGAGAGAGAGGTAGCATATGTCTGCATATATTAGCTTGTGTGTAAATCTGATTGTGTGCATGTCTGTCTGTGTAGGTGACGGTGTCTGGATTTCGCTCTTTCTCTCTCTTTCAGTGTGTATGAAAGAGAGATGAAGAAAGGAGAGGGGGGAGACATACACCGAGAGAGAGAGAGAGACAGAGCATCTGCATGCACTTCAGACTTTACTGAAATTGTTATGGCCTCCTTAATACCTAATATGTAACTTTTACCAAGACTCCTGTTATAAGTGCAGCTCAGGTGTTCAAATTACTCAGGTCTTCAGGTTTTGCTCAGCGCATGCACGAACAAACAAACAAACTATAAATACAAACATAACCTAGATAGGGTCAATTAAACTCACCTACAAAAAAGAAAAACAAGAAAAAACAAGATAAAAATGAGAAATCCATTAATTTCAGACTATATTTATCATAAGTGAAAAGCAGAGAAAGAGAGAAAGCAGATTTAAAATGGATTTGGATATGTATAACATGGATTTAATTGATTTAATTAAGACTGTTCTAATAGTCAGCACAATAGATACACACTTGATTGTGATTGGCTTAATCATGTTCAATGCCGTAGTACAAATATATTCGGTTGCTGTTATATTTTCTTTGGCTACTGGCAACAGTGAGTTTGTACCTGTAAATAATTCCATTGTTGCTCACTAGTTCAACCATCACTTACTAAGCAATAAGTGACAAGAGGCTGTGGGTTTGTGTTGGATTTAGAACATCTAATGGGTGTTGTTAGGCATGACCTGAAGCGGAGTGCCATTAAACCCCCTTCACTGTTCTAATTCCAGCACAAACCCATGTACTCGAGTGGCTTATTGCTTTTCTAAAACTGTTACAGATTGATAAAACTGTTATTAGATAGAGCCACACAAATTAAAAAAAAAATAATAATCTATCGTAATAACCATTTTTCAGCCAAAACATATAGTTCCTCTGGGGAAGTGGTTGCCGGGAATCAGCCAATCACAATTAAGCAAGTGAACAAGCAAGTTTTAGAATGTGGTTATTAGTCACCACTCAAAAGAGTATTGTTATGGTGATCAAACTTTTTTACAAGATCTATTTCATAATTGTCCATTTATCAGAGAATAGCACATACCCTGTCAGCCAATGAGAAAACAGTATTTAATTTCTCTGGGTGATAATAGAATATTTTGCCTTTAAAATATGAATTGTATACCGGCCCAAGAACTTAACACTGGAGTATACACGACAGATGAGTGATTTTAACAGTCTGCTACTTTAAGTGAATCAGGGCTAACTAACTCTTGCAGGTTGTCTTTTGTTCATGTAAATGTTTACACTAGGTCCCAAATGTGCTTGTACAAGCATATGTTTAACCCAGGCATAAATGTTTTGTCATTGAGAAAAAATGCCACAGAGTTTGACTTCATCAGACTCTAAGGTGTAACAGAAGCCAGAAAAGGGCAATAACAGATGAATGAACCATCTGGTCATTCATGCAGCTTGTTTCAAACTGGTTCAGAATGAGTATTTGGTTATGATCTGGGTTGATAAGTTGGGGGGATTGTTCCTATAGCCTATAGAAAGGTTCAAATCTGTGGAAAAAAATCATTTTATTGTTCACTTTATACATATTTTTAAAACTTTTCTAAACAGGTGTCAGTTTATGTTATAGTGCTGCTTTATCTTGGACCATACAGTCATAGTTAAAGCACACAGTATCACTATGCTCACTATCTGGTGAT